>NEWO01000860.1:37543-78540 GCA_003013225.1 Phalaenopsis aphrodite
ACACACACACACACACACACTCAAGAAAATAGTTCATAGTTATGCACTCATTTTACATTGGGTTACACATTGGAAACAGTGCATGTGCAAGCCCAACCATGCCCACGAAGGATATATGTATATTGTACCAAACTATGTTCAATCTAATTAACAATTTGACCAACCTTATGATCGTTCACTATTGTTTACACAATGTGTTGTCAAAGAGTTTTCTTCAACCTGAACTATTGGGTTTTATATGATTGAACTCAGAGACAAAACAGATGATACGTCACTAGCAAAATAGTTGAATGTAATTTACAAATTACTTATAGAACCCACATAAATGAATTATTAAGAAATAAATCTGCACAGCAGCTACACAATCGTAAGTGCATGAGATGCCACTGCATAACAATGGTATAACTCTTGTTGCCGTTCCAATTGTCACCTTGGGCTATAAATATGGGTCAAACGTTGCTACCATTGAAAGAATATTCTTGTGAATTTTGCTCTCATAGACATGGGGATTGAGAATTCTATGGTTTAAAGAAATTCCCTTATTCATGTAAAATTGTATATTTCATCATTTCCTTTTCTTGGGTTTGTCATTTTTTATTTAAAGTGTATAATTCTTTTCTTTGGAACAATTCAAAACTGCAAATGACTTCATTTTTTATCCACGTATATTAATTGCACATTATGTGATATTTGTTTAATAATTTTATATTCAACATACGATTTATATTAAGGAACACAAATTAAATATCCCTAAACCATTCAACTAAAATAGTAGAATTTAAAGTGTTTTTTAAGAATCTAAAATGTAAATGATGACATGGTCTCTGTTTTGAATTTGTTTTTATTCATAATTATGTGCTTCCCTTTGCGGTATTAAGTAATGACGGTTGGTGTCAACCTCATTCTGGGGGTTCAAAACCTAGGTAGGTTTTAATTCCCTTGTCTAAGGTAATTTTTTATTTATTTTGACAAGTAGATTGTGACTTCTCTTCATATGAAATAGGTTAGCTAGCGTAACCACATATATACGCCCGGTTATATATATATAATTATAGTAATAAATGTGAAGGAAAAATGATTAAATAATAAATTAAAAAAAAAGTTATATTATTCTTCTACACAGACAATCAAATAAAAATATTAAGCAAAGAGTTTTGAATGCATCCAAACGTTTATTTAATGTTGAATTCAAAATTTTTTTATAGATCACATCCAAGGAATAGAGCATAGACCGGAGGAGAGAAACAAAGAGAAAATGTAAATGAAAAAAGAGTTCTAATGAACAATAGTGAAAAGTAACTTAGCTCAAGTGCATTGACATATCCCCATTAGTTTGGCTTAGATTGTGCTATCTCATATTCACAAGATTGTCTCTTACTTATAAAGATAAGAGATGTGGTACATGAAATTACATAGGTGCCCCTACTTTTGTAGGGACTGTACAGAGTGTTATAGATATTTTTCCTTGATGGGGCGCAAGGACCTTTTGGGGTTCTCAGTATTGTGAATTCGACTATCAGGATAAGGTAGTTGGACATATCGACCAACTATTCACGTTGGGCTTTGATTAGCTGGAAGTGTGGGTGTAGTCAATGGGTTGATCCTATGACGTTGAGCGGACAGTGTTGTTTCATCTATTAGAAAAATCGTTTGGTGGGAGTGATTTACAATGGATAAATTGAGCCCAAAGAGGTCCTTAGCTGCTTCAACCACTCAACTTTTGCTATTGATCGTCTTGTCTCAAGAGCCCTCTAACTACCTAAGGGTCCTGGCTTTAGGTGTTTGGTTGGCTGCATGGATTTTGCATGAGTTGCTTTGTCAATGGATCCCATCTTGCCACATCACATCTTCTTTGTCTATTGGATTTTTTTTAGGTTCATGGTGACAAATTTTCTATCAACATATTTAGTTTCTTGATTCTTTTACTTTTTGGAATTGGGAGTAGCAATTAGAATAAGGGAATCTTATTTATGGATAACCACCAATATTTAGTATTACTTAATAGCACGATAATTGACCTTGTTGGAATTCTAAGCCCATGGTTTCCTATAAATTGGATGGGGAGGGCGATATTGACTTAATCTTGTTCTCTCTTTTCTCTGTACAAGTGGTTTGGTTCCTCATGAGTATTCTCAAGATCGATTATAAAATGGCCTTCAAGGTGATGAGAAGACATGATCCTCATCTTAGAGGCGAGAAGAAATAGAAACTAACCATCCAAATAATGGAGGCATCTAATCTAGCGAATCTAGTGGGATCCTTAGATTCCTTTTTGTATGAGCGAGCAAAAAACTTCGGGTTCTCTAGGAGAGGGGTCCAAGGTGACTAAAGAGGACAGGTTAGGAGAGAGGTTCCTTTCGAAGGAAGGGAATCACCCAACTGGTCATATGGTTGTCCTCCTGCCCCGGTTTTCATAGTCTGGGCTAAAGGAGTCAAGCAAGGAGCATCTAGTAATTCGACCTTACACGATGCTCCAATTTTTCATGAATCCCCATGGAAGCTGGATAACAAAATTTGGTGAAGGCATATTTCCTTTTTTTTGTTTAGATTAGGACTAGATCATGGGCTTGTCGTGTGCTCTTTTCTTAGTAAACCTCATTTTTATATGAGCATTCTTTTTATTTTGCTATGCAACAGACCCAACTATTCCAATGGTGAACATTGATTCCTTCTCGGATGAAAATGAAGCAAATATTATAGTCGAGGCTAGAGTGAAAGAGAAGTCGGTCAAAGGCTTTCAACACCCATTTGAGGCCCAAAAAGATCGTCATGTTTTCTAGGCTAAGAGATCAAAAGCAACTATCAGACCTCCCTATTCTCATATTTCCTTCATCTTGCAAGTATATTAGTTAAGTTAATTAGTTGCTTACTTTATTTTCAATTATCAAAACTTACAAAAAGAATTACATTTTTATTCCTATTATAGCATATTAAGTTTGAGTAAAAATATATATTGCTAAGTATTTTTTTATCTAAAACTAATATTTTCTGTGTGTTCGATATTCAAGACTTAATCAAAAAGTTCTATATTACTTGATAACGATACGTATACTTGCGTAGTATCCCATATTGAAATGTTATAAATATAATCACGTACATCGCATTTTACATTTCTATATATAGAAAATTAGGATCAAGTTTTTTGAGCCGTTGCCGGGGAAAGGAGAAAAATATTGGTAATTTGCAAAAAAATTTCAATAAGAAGTTTTTAGATAACAAACTTTTTAGTAAGTCTTATTTAAATCTTAGGATTTATTTTAGGAATATAGTATTGTCTTTTTTATATTAATTTTTTGTTTGTATATTTTCATTTTTTGTTTTATTTTATTTTAGTTTATGTGTTTTATAGTAATGTATTCATAGTTCAGGTTAGTTCAGGTTCCACAGGACTTGTGTCTTACGATTCTGAATTAGAGAGAACTATTAAAAAAATAAAAAAAATTAAAAATTATTAAAATTTTTTTAAGAAATGGAAAATCAAAATAATCAAAATATTGATGAGTTTAGACCTTTAAGAGATTATGCGAATCCTATGGTGAATGAACTTCATTGTAGTATTCAAAAACTCACTGTAGTGGCTAATTTATTTGAGCTTAAACCTGCTATTATCCAAATGATATCAAATAATCTACTTGGGGAAGCACCAATTGAAGATCCAAATTTACATCTTGCCAATTTTTTAGAATTGTGTGATACATTTAAATATGATGGTGTATCAGATGATACTATAAGACTTAGATTATTTCCTTCTCAATAAAGGATAAGGCTAAGATTTGGTTACATTCGTTATCACCTGGATCTATCACAACTTTGAGTGATTTAACATAAAAACTCCTTACTAAATATTTTCCACCATCAAAGACTGCGAAGCTTAGAAATGATATTACATCTTCTAGTCAGTTTGAAGGAGAATCTATTTATGAAGCATGAGAGCGATTTAAAGGACTCTTAAGAAAGTGTCCTCACCATGCTATACTAGATTGATTAATAATTCAAACATTTTACAATGGATTAGCTAGATCTCTCAGATCTATTATCGATGCCACTTTTGGTGGTTCATTGATGTCAAAACCATTTAATGGTGCTTATAATTTAATTGAAGAGATGGCCACCAATAATTTTCATTGTTCTTCTAAAAGGGTAAATCTTAAAAAAGTAGCCAATGTTCATGAAATTGATGCTTTTGCCATGTTAGTAAATCAAGTGTTGCAATATATGTCTCACCTCAGGACTTAGAACAGTGTCACGTTCAGAACTTGTCCCAACAAC
Source organism: Phalaenopsis aphrodite (assembly GCA_003013225.1). Lineage (NCBI taxonomy): Eukaryota > Viridiplantae > Streptophyta > Magnoliopsida > Asparagales > Orchidaceae > Phalaenopsis > Phalaenopsis aphrodite. The sequence goes on from NEWO01000860.1 coordinate 41,813, forward strand.
TTTACTGTGTAGTGGAGGTATTTCTCAAGCCTGGGTTTCAAGGTTTTGTACTTTCTTGCAACCAGGTTCATGATGAGCTTAGAATCCCCATAAATGTTGATTTCTTGAATTTCCATTCAAATTTTTAGTTCCAAGCATCATTATAAACTTTGAATGCCATAAATAACAAGCAGAATAACCTATATTTAAATTATTATAGTCTAGGTTAGAAGAAACATCCTAATTTTAATTGGAATAATACTATGAGTGGTAATAATCAGTAATGAGGAAACAATCAAGTAGGCTCATTGAGAAACTGGAACAACCAAGGGAATAGTAATTATATACCGACACATCCTCCAAGTTTTAACAATAATTCACAATCTAAGGAGAAGAAGTTATCTATAGAAGAAGTGGTGTTACGAATGGGAAATCAGTTACAAAGTTAAGGAACTACAGTTAGAAGTATTGAGAATAACCTTGGACAAATAACAAATTCATTGAGTAATAGATCCCAAGGAACACTTCCTACTAATAAAGAGGTAAATCTAAAAGACCAGAATAAAGAGCAAGTAAAAGCCGCTCAACTTAGAAGCGGAAGAGAATTGGAAGGTAGAGTTAAAAAAGAGACAGAAGTAGAGAGATAAGAGATTGAAGAACCAAAAGAGACACTCTGAAAGGTTTAAAAAGTCATATTTCTCTACTTAAAGTTGATTTAGAATGACCTCCACCAACATTTCCTCTGAGGCTTTCGACAACAAAAGTTGGATAAGTAATTTTCAAAATTTGTGAAAATTTTTAAGAAGCTTACAATTAATATTTCATTTGTTGAAGCTCTAGAACAAATGCCAAGCTGTGTGAAGTTTATGAAATATATTCTTAACAGATAAAGGAAGTTTGATGATAGTGAAACTGTTACACTTAGTAAGAAGTGCATTGTTATAATTCAGAAAAAGCTTCTTGAATAGCTTAATAATCCTGATAGCTTTATAATTCCATGCGCAATTGGAGACAAATTTTAAGGGAAAGCTTTATGTGATTTAGGAGCAAGCATCAACCTTATGTCATTATTAATATTTAAAATATTAGAATTAGGAGAAATAACCCCTACTACTGTAACTCTACAATTAGTAACTAGATCAATAACTTACCCTAAAGAATTTATAGAAGTGGTCATAGTGAAAGTGTCTTTCCTGTTGATTTCAGTGTGCTTGAGATGAGGAAGATAAAAAGATACCTATCATTTTGGGGAGACCTTTCCTAGCCACTGGAAGAGCAATCATAGATGTGCAAAAATGAGAATTAACTATCCGCGTCAATGATCAAACGTTACATTTACATTTAAAATTTCCAAATCAATGAAATACCCTACGAAAGGTAAAGATGATGAATGCTATAAAATGGATGTGATATAATATTAAGTGAATGTCATTTCAAAAGAAATTGCAAAGTAAAATCTGGGATTAAAGAGTTGGAACACAAGCAAGAAGAGGAATTGATACATATAAAGTTTTATATAAGGAAGATTTAAACTATGTTCGAGAAAGTTTTAAAGTTTTGGACACAATAGAGAAAGATACATCTTTTTGTCCATTAATTAAAAAACCTCCCAAGCTTGAGTTTAAGTTACTTCTTGAACATTTGAAGTAACCATTTCTAGGTGATTTCTCTACATTACCTGTTATAATTTTCTTAAGATTAACTACATTTACTGCATTCCTAAGAAAGGAGGAGTGACTGTCACTTTTAATTGAACATAACAAAGCATTTGGATGGACAATTACTGATGTAAAAAGAATCAATCCNACTGCATTCCTAAGAAAGGAGGAGTGACTGTCACTTTTAATTGAACATAACAAAGCATTTGGATGGACAATTACTGATGTAAAAAGAATCAATCCTTCAATTAGTATGTATAAAATTCATATGGAAGAGAACTGCAAACCCAGGACTGATTCTCAAAGGAGATTTAATCTTTATGAAAGAAGTTATTAAAAAAGAAATTTTAAAGTGGTAAGATATTGGAATTATCTACACTCTTCATATATTGCATGAGTTAGCCCAATTCACTGCATTCCTAAGAAAGGAGGAGTGACTGTCACTTTTAATNTAAGATATTGGAATTATCTACACTCTTCATATATTGCATGAGTTAGCCCAATTCACTGCATTCCTAAGAAAGGAGGAGTGACTGTCACTTTTAATGTTCATAATGAGTTAATACCAACAAGATAAGTTATAAGATGGTGAATATGCATTGATTATAGAAAATTAAATCTTGCCACATTGAAAGATCATTTCTCACCACCCTTTCTAGATCACATGCTGGATAGACTAGCTGGGCATAAATACTTTGGTTTTCTCGATGGATATACAAATTATCACTAAATACAAATAGCTCCTAAGGATCAAGATAAAATAACTTTTACCAATCCTTATGATAGATTTGCTTTTAGAAGAATGCGCTTTAGTTTATGTAATGCACCTACTACATTTCAAAGATTTATGGTGGCTATTTTTTGTGATTTTTTTTGAAAAATGGATTGAAGTTGGATGATTTTTCAGTGTTTGGAACTTCATTGGACTTATGTTTAGAACATCTGCCAAAAGTTCTTAAGCATTGTGAAGAAATAAATTTAGTCCTTAATTGAGAAAAATCAATTTATGGTAACAGAAGGAATAGTTTTGGGACATTAAATTTTAGAAAATGGTATGGAAGTAGACCCTGCAAAAATTGAAGTGATCACTAATTTACCTACCGAACAAGTGTAAAGAAAATTAGGGGTTTTTTTAGGACATGCTGTATTCTACAGGCGATATATTAAAGACTTTTCAAAAATTGCTAAGTCTCTATGCCATTTACTTGAAAAAGATGTAATTTTTAATTTTGATGAATAGGGCCTACGAGCTTTTGAATTATTAAAAGAAAAATTAGTCATTGCACCAATTATTGTTACACCAAATTAGGAAAAACCATTTAAATTAATGTGTGATGGTAGTGATTATACTATTGGAGCTATTTTAAGATAAAAGTATGATAAGATTTTCAAAGTTATCTACTATGCTAGTAGAACTCTTAATGAAGCTCAAATTAATTATGTAGCAACTGAGAAAGAGTTATTAGCTGTAGTACATGCTTTTGATAAATTTAGATCATACGTGATTGCAACAAAATGTATTGTGCATACATATCATTCTGTTATTAAATATTTAATGAAAAAGAAGAACGCAAAACCTAGACTGATACGATGGATTCTTCTTTTGCAAGAATTTGATTTTGAAATAATAGATAGGAAGGGAGCTGAGAATCAAATTGATGATCATCTGTTCTGACTGGAATTAGAAAAACCACTCTATTTAAAAAAAAAAAGAACAATAAACATTTTCAGGAAGAAAAATTGTTCAATATCTATGAGTGGCGTGTTCCATGATATGCAAACATTGTCAACTTCATTATTAGTGATATTATACCATATGGAATGACATACCAACAGAAGATAAAATTTTTATCTGAAGCTAAGACTTATTTTTGGGATGACCCATTTTTATATAAATAAGGAAAGGATCTTATTATTTAAAGATGTGTACCTTTAGAAGAAACTTATGAAATTATTCAAAAATGTCATAATTCTAATTTTGGGGGACATTTTGGCGTTGATAAAACAACATAGGCCTATAATATTTAGAGATGTTAATGTTTATATTAAAACTTGTGATCAATTTCAACAAGTAGGTAATATTTCTAGAATGAATGAGATGCCCCTCATTTATGTGTTAGAAGTTGAGATATTTGATGCTTGGGGATTAGATTTCATGGAACCATTTATACGGTCTTTTTGGATATTTATAAATATTGTTAGCAGTTGACTATGTATCCAAATGGATAGAAGTTGTTTCTTTACCGCAATGTGATGCTCAAAGTGTTGTAAAGTTTTTAGGAATGAATATATTTTATAGAATTGGGATGCCGAGAGTGATCATAACTAACGGGGGAAGTCATTTCAAAAATGCAATAATGGAGAAATTATTAAATAAATTTCATATTAATCATAGAATTGCTACTACTTATCATGCTCAGGCAAGTGGTTTAGTTGAATTATCCAATTATGAAATTAAAAGAATATTAGAAAAATCTATAAATCGAACAAAAATGAATTGGTCAGTCAAACTTAACTATGCTTTGTGAGCTTATAGAACTGCATACAAAACTCCTATAAGAATGTCCTCATACAGGCTAATATTTGTGAAAGCGTATCACTTACTAGTTGAACTTGAGCATAAAGCATATTGGGCGATAAAGGAATTTAATTACAATTTGAAAGATGCTGGTGAGAAGAGGTTATTATAGATAAATGAGCTTAAGGAGATAAGGAATGAATCTTATGAAAGTGCTAAAATTTACAAAGAAAAGATGAAGATGTGGCATGATTTAAAATTCTAACTAAAAATTTTCAGTGGGGGCAACACGTTTTGCTTTATAATGTAAGGTTAAAATTATTTCCAAGGCAAACTTAAGTCCTAGTGGCTGGACCTATTTGTTGTGATGAAAGTTTATCCCTATGAAGTTGTGGATATCAAAGACCCTAAAACGGATAAAATATTCAAAGTGAATGGTCACATGTTGAAATCCTACTTTTTTGGTGACCAACTTAAATTAAATGATTTTCTGATGTTGGGTCAACCAGAATAAGCACTGATTACGCCAGGCTAATGATGTAAAACCAAGCACTTTATGGGTGGCACCCCATAATTATGTGTGTGTTTATTTTATTGTTATGTTATTGTGTGTGAATTAGAAAATTCTGGTAGTAATTTAATTATATATTAAGTTAGTGATTATTTTAAGACCATAAAAGATGGCTTAAACATGTTAGAATGAATGTTTGGACATTAATGAGAGTTGTGCTAAATTGAGCACTCGAGCTTAAGAGCCAAGATTCGGCGCTTAAGTGCTATAGTTCAAAAACATGTGTGAATTTCTGTTTCTAGAAGTTCTATCCGCAAACTAGTTGGCTTGAATGTGAAAGAGTAGTTCTAAGACATGCCTAGGAGTTATGAGGGAGATTTACAGCCTATAAATAAAAGGGAATAAAGAGAAATTTCACCATACCGTCATTTTACCCTAAATTCTAAGTGTAAAAGAGAGAGTCTTGGAAAAATGTGATTTGAAGAAGGAGGAAGTAATGAGAAAGAAGTTTATTAATCAGAGTGCACAAGAGATGTATAATGGTTTTCTTTCCGTTAGTGTCCAAGGAATAACAAAAACGATCACTAAAATTGAGGCTAATGTGGCTTCAATTGAAGTAAAAGTGATGGAAGTTAACATACATCTGGATCTTATAGGATGGCAACTAAAGATGCAGTTTAGCCACATCAATTTTCTAGAAGAAGCAGATAAGGCAAAGTGTCTAAAGAACAAATGGATTGAAGAAGATTCAACTATAGTTATTAATCACCGCCATTCTTTCAGATATACATTCCAAATGCTGAAGGAGAGACTAACGATAGGCCATAATTCGTTCCATCGATTGGAGAATGGAGATAAGTTTTTAAATCAGAGCTTATGTTTAGTGTTTGTGTGTTTAATGTTTGTTTGTTAATGTTAAGTCCATTTTAAAGTGTTTTTATATGTTAAGTTTGTTTAGAGTCTTTGTTAAGAATTTTCTCATCCAAGACTATTTCGATTGAGAATTTATGTATTCAAAAATATTTGTAATCATTTGAGAATGAATATAAGTTATTTGTTTGTGAAAAATTTTGTGTTATTTAGTATTAAATTGAATTAGCTTAAATTGGCGAACCTTGAGTTAGAAGAAAGTGAGAGGGAGGAAAATAGTATATAGAATGTTTTTGAGACATTGGTTGACTAAAGGCTAGGAGTGCATTTTTCTTAAATGAAAAGAATAAAAATTTGTGCATTGGCGTCCATGCGCCAAATCCCACGCTTAAGCGTTGCCTAAATCGATAGACCGGCGCCTAAGCACCGAACTATTTGTGCTTATGTGCCGGTTCACAAAAACCATTTTGCAAATGGTTATAAGTGAATTTTTTGTCCAAAAAACTCCATTAACGCACCTTCGCTCACCTTCTTCCTTGGTTCTTTGTGATCTCTAGGCTATGACATCACCTATTTTGAAGGTTTCTTGGTGGATTCAAGCCAAATTTGTTAGATTTGATCTTCTTAAGAAAATGGCACCAAGAATGAAAAGAAACAAAAGAAAAGCTCCATTTGATTCAAGTAAATTTTTAGTTCGAGAGCTCCAAATAGGTACAACGATGCACTGCATTCGAGAAAATTAATTCCTGACGATGTTTTAAAAGTCCGGGAGGTGCTGTAGAAGAGTTGATTGTTAGCCGCCAGTGGGAGTGGTTCTTTTAATTTTCTACTGTCTGTGATCTTTGTAGTACGAGAAATTTATGGTAATCTCTCAAAGGCTGATGAGGAAGGAGTAATAGTGCAAGGGGAAGACAATACCATTTTCTCGTGAGGTAATTAATCAGTTTTAGCATTTGCCTCCTACTACATTGTGTTTTTATGCAAACTATAGTCCTACTGAGGACAAGCTAGATAAGATTATATCATCGTTAACTATTGGCAGAGTATTATGGAGGATTACAAATGAAAGAAGAGTAAATTTTTCTACCTTGAAGTTGGATGCCAATGCAAAGGCATGGAATTATTTTATCTTTGCTCGTCTGCTATCTACAAATCATCTAAGTGAAGTGACTCGAGAGAAAGCAACTTTGACTAATGTATTCAACTGTCCAAGCTGATTGATATTGGAGGATTGATTTATGGAGTTATTACTAGTTATGCCATTGCTGCTTCTACCGTAGGTTTAGGATTTGCATCCTTGATCTTTTCGTTATGTGAGCAGGTTGGTGTTAGATATGCTAACAAGGAGGAGATCTTACAGCCACTAAAGCCTAGTACCAGTGTGAATGTAAAGAATTATTCACATCATTCTATTTTTGGTTGGAAAGGTGGATTCTCCAGTAGTTCAGCTGCCTCTACTTTATGAGCCTCTACTTCACATGCTTCTACATCACGGGGTTAAACTTCTGGTTCTGAGTTTCAGACTGAGTTATTACAAGGGATTTTAGATAATTTCAATCACACTGTGGATAAGATATTAAATTTAGAGCATTTTACAGAGCATATGAATGAATATATGAGAAGAATAAGTGATTATGAGGAGGAAGACAACACAGCTATGGAGCATCACGATAGAGGTAACTAAGATGTAGTATTTCCTCAGTACCCTAGATATCCATCATATGAGACTACAACTACTTGGCGTAGTGATGATAACGATGAGAAAAATGATGGTTAGTTAGATTTGTAGTTCTGCTTTCTGTTTTATGTTGTTTTCTGTTTATGTATTGTTATGAACTATGGATTGTGCATTTATTCTATACTTTTTGTTTTCAGTTGAGACTGTCAAAATTGTTAGTTTTAGTTGTTGTCTTTTGTAGACATTTATGTGATGTATTTTTACTTTTGTGTAGTTAGTATATTTTCGTGGTAGTAATTATGTTAATTGTGTTGTTTGGTGTATTTAGTTAGTGTTTGTTGAACTTAATTCAAAATCTTGGAAAAGTTTAAAATTTAACTAACTTTTTATTTAAAAACTACATGTTAAATTTTTTTTTTAATTTAGTACCAGTTATTTTTCTTTATGTTGCAATTATGTTTGTTTGCCAGTGTGTTTGTTTGCTTTTCAGTTATACTCAACTGCATAGAAGTTTAATGAATTTCTTTATATTAAGTAGAATTAAAAATTTGATCAATGTAATTTTCTACTCCTGTTTTTAATTTTTGTACTTGCATATTTAGGATATGAAAATGCGTGTAAGCATGTTATAGTTAGTTTTCTTTCTTGCTTTTATATATGATGCTAAATGTCCTATTTATGTTAAAAATTCAAGTTGGGGAGGGGGGGATGAAAAATTTTAAAGAAACTTAAAATTTTATTTTTCCTCAATTTTATTTCAAATAAATTTGATTTTGATTTGAAAAATGATTAAGTATATGAAGTTATATTAGGGAAGTAAAATTTTGGTTTTAGAAATGAGTAAGAAAATTTAGTTAAAATTTATAGTAATGAAGAAAAACTTAAAGTTAAATTTTTTTTTTTGGGTAGAAAATGTTAAATATATTGTAATTATCTTTAGTAAGAAAAATTGTATTTTTGAAAAATTTAGAAATTTGGACTTTTATTTTTAATACTTAAATTTCTTTGATTAAAAATATTTTTCAAAACTATTATTATATTTCTAAGTAAACTATTTATATCAGGGCTTTACTTTAGGAAAGGAGAAGTGAAATTCAAAACCATTAAAGGTTTATCCAGATATAGTAATCTTTGCCTAAAAAATAAAAAGAAAAAGCAAAAGAAAAAGAAAAGAAACAGAAAAAATAAAAGAAAATAAAAGGGAGGAGAAGCTTGAGGATTAATGCCTAATTAAAAAATTTGTTCCATATTTGATATTTTTAAAGCATAAGATTTGGGAAACTCTTAAGCTTAAAAAATATAATATGGTAAGTAAATTTGTTCTTAATAAAAATTTTTAAGTGGAGATAATAAAAGAGCTAAATTCTATATTTGGAAAATCTACATTATTTTTTAATTAGATAGAAACTCATATTTTCATATTTCTTAACATTAAAAATTTATAAACTTTAATTTGGTCTCATTTACTAATATTTTTTTCTAAATTGGACTACTATATTTCTCATTCTAAATTTTAGCAAGTCCTAAAGAAACTCATATGCATTATTGGTTTTTAAAGATTAAAAGGTCACTTGAGAACAAGTAACATCTTAAGTTTATGAGATTTTAAGACACCTAAAATATATATTGTTTTGTACACATTTTTATGCTTTTTTTTTGAGATATTGCGCTTTGATGAAAGGTATTTTTGTGCTTTTCTTGTAGGTACAATCAAATGGATGGAAAATGCTAAAAGGAGTGAGAAAGGGCCAAATTTGGAGCAAAAAATGAAGAAAGGCGCAAAAATGAACCGGGGCGCCTAAGCCCCAAGGATTGGCGCCTACGCGCCAGAGCATCTGCACCTAAGCACCAAGTACCTCACGCTTAAGTGCCAAAGATAGTTACTTGAAGAAATATTTAATTGTAGTAGATTTTTGAAGAGGTGTTTGAAGCACCTCTTAATAAAAACGTGGAAAATAGCCCATGGACATGAAAATTCATTGAGTTGACTTTTGAGGGGACAACTTTTATAAGATTCATTAAATGGAGACTCCTTTTTGAAGAGACACCAAGGCACTGCTTAGATTTTTATAAGAAAAGACTTAGATTTTCCAAAAGAAGGGGCTAGCAACCAACCACCAAAATTAATAACCACCGTCGCTGCTAACCACCTTTATTTTATTTTCAGTGTTAGTTTGTATTGTGAGAGAAGGAAGAGATTTCAAAGGAACTTTACGACATTTGGTGGAGAGAATTTAAGATAAGTGTTTATTTTTGTGACTACACTTGGGTTTTAGTTTAGATTTTTTGTTTGTGAGCATGATTTCTACTTTTAAACACATGTGTGGTTGTGTTTTCTCCATGGATTCTAAGTAGTTTTCTTTATCTTTTTCCTTAAAATGATAAGTGATTAAATGTTAAAAGAAAGTTGTGTGAAGTATTAGACTTCAATTTTTGAAGAAGTTGTGATGATTCAAGACCTTGCAATTCATTTACTTCTTGATTTGGCCAACTAAGATGTTAAAACCTATAGTGAGAACATGTAAGATCTGAGATGGTAATGTCTCAGTCAACAAATGGTTGGAATCACATATTGATTTCTTGAACGAGAATGTAGTTCATGGGGTTGAGTGCAAATAAATAGTTAAATATATTTCCAATGGTGTAGAATTAGAGGATTTTAGAGTGATAGGCTAAAGCCTCCAATTTGATTTATAGTTTTAGGTTTTGAAACAAAATGTCAGTCCTCAAGTGAAGGGAGAAGAGGGAACTCTATAGTGAGAGCTACTATCTTACTTGCCTAGCCAGTCTTCAAAACTATTCAATCTATAGATTAACCAATATTCTTTATAACATCTCTTGTAAGGGTAAAGAATATTATTGCTCATATTTGGCACAACACATTTGCCATACTTCGACAACCAAATTTCTATATCATTAATTCATGATAAGGAAAAATTTATTTTACTTTTATTGCCTTCATCTTGCAAGTAATTTAGTTAAGTTAATTAGTTTATTACTTTACTTGTAATTATAAAAAATTACAAAAAGAATCAAACTTTTACCTTTATTATAGCATCTTAAGTTTGTGTAAGAATATATATTGCTAAGCATTTTGTTATCTAAAACTAACCTTTCCTATGGGTTCGATATTCATGACATAATAAAAAAGTTCTATATTACTTGATAATGTTACGTACACTTGCATAGTATCCCATATTGAAATATTATAAATATAATTGCATACATCACACTTTACATCTCTATATATTAAAAATCAGGATCAAGTGTAAATAAATAAGAAAATATACTTTGTTGGATGTAAAATTGGAGATTTTAAGGTGAGAGATTAAAATCCCCAATTTGGTCTAATTGATTGGAAACTTTTGCGAGATTGTTAGCCCTTAGGTAAGGGAGTAGTGGAAGCTCTAGAGTAGCAGCCGATATCCTCATAGCTTAACCTCAAAATTAGGGACCAAACTCTTGATTAGTCAATGTTCTTGATACACTTGGAAGAGGGTAAAGAGTAGGATTGCTGCTATTTGGCACAAAACAATTTTATATATATGTAAATTATTTTAATTTCTTCATAATCCATATATTCATTGTAAAGGGAAAGGATGTTTTCTTAAATTTGAACTCTTTGTCATAAAACTTTGTTTAGTCTTAGTAAATTTAACTTTGAAGTTTAGTAAATAGTTTAGTAAACTTAGTTCTTTTTGTTACATTTCTGTTAGCATTTATTAAACCCATTTTAACTTGTCTTTCTGACTTTAATTTTTAAAGTTTGAATATTGTGATTTAAGTTATTATCATAAGAATTTACATCTTCCAAAATAATGACTTTATAGTAGTAGACTATAATTTGCCTAAGGGATTTCTGACTGTGCTTCTCTTTGGGATCAATACTATGGTTTTCAAAGAAAGCCCTATATTACTTGAAGTGATACATGCACTTGCGTAGAACTCTTAATGTGAGAACTATTTTATATATTTTATATAATATTTCTATTTTGCACATTAAATACTTAATATTAAGATTTTGGTCATATTTTTAAAAGCTAAATTACTACGTAAGTTTGGGACTGGTCAAGTTTTTTGCACTTACTAGGGATTTAAATTGACATAAAACACGTAGAAAAAAATACACACACTAAGGGAACATCAGTGAGCTAGGCTTGATATCTAAGATTATTTAAATGAGGTTTAGGAAAGATAATATAACTAATTATAAATATTTTGAAAACACTACGGGAAAAGCTTTACCTGTGAGCATGAAATTTTTAAAAGCCTAATCTTGCTCTCAAGGACACTCATTCACATAACTCTTAAATGAAACATCAACTGAATAATTGAGTATCCTTCTTGTGAGATAATTAAAATATCAGACTCACTAAGCATATGGTGTATTAATTCATTTAATTCATTTGAAACTAAATTTAAAATTTGGGATGATTAATTGAACAACATAATAGATTCAAATGAACTCGAAACATTTCAAAAGGATTTAAAGTTTATTAAGGATTTCTCCTAAAAACACTTTTATTACCTTTTGAATATTTTTGAAGGACATTTGAACTTATTATTTTTTGCTCAAGAAAATAATCCATTAAAACCTTTAGGGACTCATCAAGTCATGACATGGGGTTTGGTAACTACACCTTCAATAGCTCTTCTTATTTTCCTATTCCTGCAAAATTATATATGTAGCAAGTTCTAACATTTCAATAAGAGCAACATGAAGATGATAGGTATGCCTTTACAATTTTATTTATTTATTTTTCATTTCATTTACTGCAAATTATTGTTGCTTCTACATACCATGCTTGCTTAGTTGATAAAATGAAAAATTTTCAAAATTAATCAACAATTTTTAAAAATAAATTAAACCCATTCAAAGGTAATCATAAATCCTTTGAAATACAACTTCATAACACGTCCTTTTAAATTTTTTGGAGTCATTTGAATGAGGTAACCCACGAATGCTAATGAGATCTCCCCAGTTTAAATTGGTTTAAAAACTCATTTAAGCTAAGTAAATTCAAAAGAAAATAGTGATACCGAAATGAGAGAACCGTCAGATCCTAACCGGTGTCGCTTCAATCGACTTTACCCCCCCCCCCACATTTTAAAACGGAACTTCTCATTTAAACCTCTGAACCATTAGACTTTAGGACTGTTACTTCTCCTCTGTGGGGGATAATCTACCATAAAGCTAGGGTCTAAAATAGCAAGCGGGTTTATAATGACATGGGAATCTATAACAACACATCTCTTTTCTTTAGAATTAATTAACAAAACATAAGACTTCGAGGTCGTTTGCCTAGTGTAGCATAAATCCTCACTTTATCTTTAAGCCTTTGCATGATCAAGTTCTACAATCTAAGCCCCAACTTGTTTTAGGATTCTGAGGTTGTCGTTCGTTACGATATAAACCCTCCTCTCTTTGAGGCTATTTGTGTGATCATCTCACACAAATATAAGCCCTAATTCTTTATTTTAGATAGTGGGATTTGTGGGTCAACATATAAATGGGTTATCGTAAACTAAAATGGATATCATAAATTCTTTAATTTATTTAATTGAGCACCACCTGCAAGTAGTGTATTTGTCCTTTGAGGTAGATATATTGCTTGTAATGTTGTTCTTGATCATTTTAACTATTGCAGATTTGAGATCGGTTCAGTCTTGTATTTTTAAAAATTCAAAAATTACCTTTTATAAATTATATATATATAAATTAAAATTAAATAACATTAAAAACCAGGCGTCGGGATATCCATTCCAGCTAACGACAATTTTTAAAATTTAGCGATAGACACTATTATTTTCTTTTGGGTTGACCTCAGTGTTATTAGGAAGAGTTCCTTGGGGTTGACTACTAAGTGAATTCGTAATCTGTCGCAATTGGTTCTCTATGTTATTAATAGTTGTACCTTAGCTTTGTAGCTAATTCTTGATCTGCAAAATAACTTCCTCTGGAGTCAGCCTCTTCTTATTGAATTGACGGCTAAATTTAGAACAACAGGGATAAGATCACCTCAGGTAAGAACTACCCTAATTGTTCCAATTCTCAAAATGGTTTGGTTGATTACTCTCCTATTGTTGGTTTTATACACCTTGATTATTGTTCTAACTAAATTTAGGGTGATTCTTCAAACATGAATTTTAATAATTGGAATGTGGGTTGTTTGTTTGTTGTTGATTTCATCTAGGGCCTCAAGTGATGAAGTTTTAGCATTAACCAATTGTCTGAATGAATTTTTCTCAATGGCTTGAGATCTTTGAGGTTGGTTCATCCCAAACTAGCCTAACTTCCAAGATATTGTAGTAGCCTAAGAAGTTAGAATCGAAACATTTATGTTCCATGTAAACTTGCTACCATTTTGGAGTTCACAATTTCAAGAAACTATTGAATGTTTTTTGGCAGCCATCTCCTCTATCAGAGAATAAGCCTCATCAAATGGCTTTCAGATAAGTGACGCACCAGCGGTGGTATCTATAATATACCTAAAAAATCCTGCTAAGCCATTGTAAAAAGTAAGAATTATCAACAAATCAGGTAGTGCATAGTGGGGGAACTTCCTAAGTTCCATAAATCAACTCACCTTCATGTTAAACAAGTGAGTAATATCATTTCTCAATTTTGCCTTTTTGACGATGGGAAATATTTAGCTAGGAATTTATGGGCTAAGTTTCTCCATGTTCTTATTGATCCGAGTGCTATTGAGTTTAACCAACTTTTAGTTTTGTCCCTCAAGGAGAAAGGAAAAAAGCCTTTGCCTTTCATCGTCGTTAGAAGCACCGTTATAGTGAAACATGGCGTAGAATTCTAAGAAACTCCATAACTATAACTTTGGATCCTCATATGAGATTCCCCCAAACTTGTTGTTCTACACCATTTAGATGATAGTAGGTTTTATTGAATGTATTAGTTTCTATAGTAGTAGTTTGAATACATAAACAATTTCATCTACCGTGGGGTTAACATAGTCTCCTATGGGTTTTGGGTGCTTTTGATGTTCATGGGTTGAATCCTAAATTTTAAGGTTATTATTTAGATTATTTGCCATCTCTCTTATGATTTGTTCAAGTCTTATTTGTTTCAAAGTCTTGCTAATAGTTCTCTCTAGCTCAGAATCGTAAGGTTCGACTCCCGTAGGTCCTGTACTCCGCATACAAAAACTAGCCATCCCTAAAATTTCACACACAATCAAAATTTTCTTTTCTTTGGTTTTACATAAATAGTAAAAGAAATTAAACATGAATAACTAACACTACATGTTCTCCAATTCTAAGACCTCAAAGTTTAACTAAAATTTTTCTAAATTAAAGCATCATCACTCCTCGGCGATGACACCGAAACTTAATACCACTTTTAGATGCAACCACACATTGGGGGCTTACGCAAATGCACGTGTCGTATTAGTAATAATAAACTTAAGGGTTTAAAATCTCGATCCCACATGGAGCAAGGAAATTAGACCTAGGAAAAGTTCTAGCTTACTAATTGTATTCTTAGCCTGGAATTTAGTTTGTGTTAGAGTACTACGAAGTAAGCCTAAAGTATCAAAAGCAATTTTAAAGTGTAAATCTTACTTAATGTGGTTTAAATTGATTAATATCAAGTTCTAAAAACACTCTCTCTTGTAATGTTGTAAGTGGAGTCTAGGAAATGTAAAGTACAAATTATAAAATAAGCTAGCAACAAATAATAACAACACTTTTCCTTACCCTTTCTTGAGTTCATAAATAAAAATGATTAAAATGAATTTAATTCCTTAAATCAAGCAATTAACCCTTAAAATCATATTTCTCTAACATTTGCTTCTTGTTACAAGGCATATCAACTTATACCCCATAGTATAATGTTACTAACCAAGGTTATTCAACCATAACACTTTCGAGTCATTATGGCTCACAACCCATTATATCATTTCACTTGACAAAATTGAAAAGTAAATAAATATATAAAATTTAGTCATCACAATCAATAATTAAAAGTAAATTTAAAGCACTTTCCATTCCTAAACATCCTACTTAATCATCATAAGGTAAGCAAAAGAAATCTACTCAAGAAGCATGAGAAAGTCACCGCACAGATTCATTGAAATAAGAAAAATCTACCATATAAACATTTATAAATGAAATATAACAATAAATACAAACAATACTTATCTTCCACTCATTTACAATGACCTGAAGATGCTTAACCATGACTCTTCCTGATCCTGGGTTGCTTCTCTTGAAGGCTCTCCCTATCTTTTGCACTAGAAGAAGAAGAAGGATTCTACAACAAGCTAACCCTCAAAATGACCAACACTCATCAATCCCTCTACATTGATCATCCAAGGGAATTCCCCCTTTAAGACAACATTACATGGCTATATATAGACTTTATTTCTTAGCATAAAATTCACTCCAGAGCTATCTACTTAGCTCCCCATTACAGGCTCTCTAAACTGTCAAAAATACTCTAGGTAGTTGCTGGCACGTAGGCACCCAGGGGCTAGCGCCTAGGTGTCAGTCTCTTTGTATGTTGTAGAAAGCATGGCCACCTAGGCACATAGTTTTAGTGCTTAGGCACCATCATCCTAGCTCTTAGGCAACCAGTTGTTGTTGCCTAGACGCAAACCTCTTGGGTTTTCCAAGTGAGAGATTATCGCCTAAGTGCCCTAGGATCCATTATTTAGGCATCAGTCCTCAATAAGCTCCTTTACTGAAAGTACCTTTCATGTTTCATTACTTCCACTACATTTTTTACCTGCAATAAGAATATAAAATTCCTTTCTTTAAAGTGCAATTTCATGGCATACTTATGTTCACATCAGCTTCCCTCCCATTGTGTTTGGATGTCCAAGGGCTTCTGCTCCAGGCTCTTGATCACCTGGAGGTAGCAGCTCGAGGATTGATCCAAATTTTCTAGAACAAATATGATGACTCTATTGCACAAAAAATTTATCATGCTTTGTTGAGACTACTACTTTAAATTTGTTGAGCAATGAGTGCCACAAAGAGTGTTTTAGGTAGGTGGTGAATCTACCCTAAGGAAATCCTTACTGTAGAGCATTTTTCTGTCACATTCCACTTAGGTTACTTTTAGTGGAACAATGACCAAAGCTTCCTTCCTCTCCCTAGAGAAGCCATATAGAGTGCCAACTGGTGCAACCAGTTTGTCGGTAGAAATTTTCATTTTTTCAAACACTAATTTGAGTAATTTGTTCACAGAATTATCGGTGTAGATCAAGATATTGCCAATCTAGTTGTCACCAATAAGAGAAGTGACAAAAATGTCAATGTTCAAGTGGTTTTCGTTTGTGGGTAGGTTAACATTTGTAAAAGTGATTGGTGAATGAGAACTATGACTCACTACTATATAGACAAATACAATTCTCTCGATGAGAGCCTATTTTGGCTAAATCAATGGGTGTAATGCTCATCTCATCTGAGATATTTTTGTATTACCTCTATAATATTTATGGTTTTTAGTCTGACCAAATCATCAGCGATCGCAACAGCTGGGTTGTTGTCCTGGATGCTACAAATACTTTAAGCTTCTTAGAAACCTTCACTTCATCGTGTTATAAAAATAGTTTTAATGATATTGGAGCAGCTTTTTTGAAATCTAGAAAAAGGCTACGACTTTCATCATAGGAACTTGCTTGAAATTTTCCTTATTATGAATGGCATAAAAAATCATAGCCATGAGACCCTCATATGTGTGATATTTGGTTCTCTGTGGTGATGTGGCAATTACTCATGAAAATTTGTCATCTATTGGTCATGGTTCCTTGTTTGTCTTTCAGGGTTTTGGTTTTGCCCAACCTCCCATATTATCTTAGACCAGTGATACACTAAAATAATATATTGTATTAAGTACTTATATATACTTATTTTTGATGATATTGCACTTTAAAGAAGGGTATTTTTGCATTTTTGTTGCAAGTATATCATTTTTAGGAATTTCGAGCAAAAATGGCAAAAAAAGATGAAATTTGGAGCCAAAACAACGAATTTTAGGATTCTGGCACATGATGTGCCAGATCGACGCATGTTGCGCCAAAATCTACAGAATTGGTGCATGATGCGCTAGGGATGAATTTTTTAAAGTAAGGCAGGTTGAGACAAATTTTTGCATGAATTTTAGAAGGACACTTATTCTACACACCTCTTGGAGTAATTCAATGCATGTAGACCCTTTGAAAAGTTTTTTTATTAAGAGATATGCCTCTTGAATCAAATGACACATCTTTTGAATTCAAAAGAGTTGACTTTTAGAGGGAATTTTTGAGGGAATTTTGAATACTTTTCTAAAGGAGGCATACCAAAATAAAAGAAGAAAACTTCTCATTTGTCATGTGTGGCGTGAAGGAGAGAGAAAGTTGGCATGAGTTATAGATAGAGAGAGAAGAGGATATTCTCTTCTAGGGTTGTAAGGGGAGAGGGAAGGTGAGAGATTTCATCATCATAACACTTCTAAGAGAGAATTGGGAGTGATTGTAAAGAGAGAAAACTTGAAGATAACTTCTAGGTATTTGCTTCAGAAGGATTGTGAGATAAGTTGTATTTTATATTTTAATTTTGAAAAGTTATTTTTATTAATGAAATCCACATTTTGTCGTATCCTTCTCATGAATTCTATGTAGTTTTATTTATCCTTCTCCTTTTTTTTAGATATAGTTTTGTGAAGAATTGATTTTATTTTATACGGTTTTAAATGTCAATAATTTGAACCTAAATCTTCATTTACTTTTTGATTTGGCCAATTTAAAGGTTAAAATGTGTTGATAAATATATGTTCCGAAAGGGCTATGATTTCTTCAACATGGGGAGAATTACATTTGATTTCATGGGAGAGTATTTCATCCATGGGGGTGAGTGCAAATAAATAGGGAAATATACTTTGTTGGATGCAAAATTGGAGATTTTAAGGTGACAGATTAAAATTCCAAATTTTGTCTAGTTGATTGGAAACTGATGCAAGATTGTAAGCCCTCAGGTGAGGGAGTAATGGGAGCTCTGGAGTGGCACCCGGAATCCTCCCAGCCTAACCACAAAATTAGGGACCAAACTCTAGATTAGTCAATATTCTTTATAGCACTCGGAAGAGGGTAAATAATATTATTGCTCCTATTTGGTAAAAAAACAATTTATATATATAATTTCAAATGATTTCAATTTTTTCACAGTCCATATACTCATTGTAAAGGGGAAGGATGCTTTCTTAGATTTGCGCTTTCTGTCACAACAAAAACTTTGTTTAATTTTCGTAACTTTACTTTTGAAAGTTTAGTATTTAGTTTATTTTAACTTTTGTAGTCTTACATCAGTAATTTAATTAGCATTCACTTGAGTAGTTAATTTTAAAACTTTGCACTTTACTTTACATTTATTTTTGTAATTTTAGATTATAAAATAGTTTTCTTAATTTACCTTTAGGATTTTTGAATTTCCTTCTAGGATCGATATCTATGACTCCATTAGAGTACTTTTTTACTTGAGCGATACGTAAACTTGTGTTGATTTTAAAGGAGATTTGACCGATTAAAAAGAGTTTTAAAAGATAACTTATTTTCATAAAAAGTTATCTTTATTATTGAGATTATATTGCATATTTATTATATATCTACCGTGTGTAATTTTGTAATATTAAAAAATATTGGCAAAATTCTCCCACTAAATTCATCCGCATCAAGTTTTTGGTACCGTTACTGGGGAAGTAACAAAAAATATTAGTATTTTATTTTATTATATTTCCAAGAAAAAGTAAAAAATAAAAAAAAGAGTGTTTGTAGTTTTTTTTTAACATTTTCTTATTTAGGTGTGTTTACTTCCCTTTTATTATTTACTTTATATTGTTTATGTGTAGTGAAAGATCTACAAATTTTGTACCTTACGATTCTGAGTTAGAGAGAACTGTTAGAAAAATTCAAAAATAATAAAAAGAGAAAGATCATTTGAGTAAAATGGCTTTCAAGTTAAACAATGCTAGAAATGAAAATGAATATCATCTGAGACTTTTAAGAGATTTTGTTAATCCTACAACAGATGAAATTCATTTAAGAATATAAAATCCTATTGTAGCTGCCAATTCATTTAAGCTTAAACCTGCTATTATCCAAATGGTACAAAATAATCAGTTTAGAGGAACACCAATTGAAGATCCTAATTTACACCTTCAACAATTAAATATGATGGAATATAAAAGATGCTGTCAGACTTTGACTTATTCCTTTTTTACTAAAGGCTAAGATGTGCTTTGACCAAAGGAAAATATGTTGAGATTTTCATACCTATATTATACTATTTTTAATGATATTGCACTTTAAAGAAGGGTATTTTTGATGTTTTGTTGCAGGAACGATGAATTAGGGTCATTGGAGCAAAAAGATGCAAAAAAGAAGCAAATTTGGAGTGAAAAAGGGCCAAAATGTGGAGGTTTGAACTAGGCCGCCGACGACACCTCGACCCCGCCGACAGTGAGTTTTTCCTGAGGCTACAAGAAAAAATTCTCCAAAAGTCCACCGATGGTGAGATCGACGGTTATGTGTACTTGTGCGTTGAATAAGGATGGATTTTGGAGGGGTGCTTAAGCAACTCTACGGAAAACTCATCCACATCCTTAAGGGGAAGAGTTTGGCCGAAAATAGAAGAGTCTAGAGGCCCTAAAGGTTAGAGAGGTTCCATTAGTGTATAGAATTTCCAATAAAGTGTAACAATTGTAAGGAATTCGTTGAGAGATTGTAAGGGTGGAGGGAAAGTGATAGATTTCTTCCTTCTTGCTACTTCGAAGAGGAATTCTGTGTGATGTAAAGAAAGGAAGAGATTCAGAGGAACTTTGAGGAGTGTTCTTGGGGAGAAATTAGAGATAAGTTATTTACTTGTTGTAGTTTGTATGAATTTGATTTTATATATGAATTCAGAGATTTGTTGTGTTTTCCCCATAAGATATGAGTAGTTTTCTCTGTCTTTCTCCTTATCTCCAGATTTGTGAAATGACGATTTGAATTGGTGAAGCCATGAAAATGTTTAAGAAATTGTGATGATCTTTTCATTTCAATCTTAATTTACTTTCAATCTGGCCAATTGATTTGTTAAAATATGTTGAGTTTTACATCTAAAGTGAAGATTACATCCATGATTCAGGGAGGTTAAAGCCCTTGGAAGTTGGGTGCAAATAAATAGGAAAACAATATTATCGGGCATAGAATTGGAGATTTTAGAGTGACAGACTAAAATCCCCAATTCGGACCTATCGTTTGGGTGTTGAAGTGTAGATATTAGCCATTAGGTGAGGGGAACGTAGGAGCTCCAAAGTGAGAGTCGGTATCCTCCCAGCCTAGCCGCAGATTCAGTAAACAAGCGTAGGATTAGTCAATGTTCTTTATGCATGGACCAAAGTGTAAAGAATAGGTATGCTCATATTTGACACTATATAAATTGAACTAATTCACTTTATCCATTCACTATAATTTCTTGACAAAGAGAAGGATGCTTTCTTATATATTAAATATCACAATTAAACCCTTCTTAGTATCATTAGTTATTTAATAATTATTAAAATTATCCATTTATTTCAATTGCCTATTATTGACAGATAAGCAAATTGAACTTCGTTGTTGTGATTAAAGTGTTTCTTTTCTAAAATCTTAGTTCGCAGTTCTAAACCACTCCCTCTGGGATCGATATCTAGGACTCCATTAGAGCCGTATATTACTTTAGCGATACGTATACTTGCGTTGATAAGTGTGACTTTACAAAAAATGAATATTTATTACGTCCATGTTTATCTTTTATTTTAAGCATATATAAAGTCGCCGGTCAAGTTTTTGGCGCCGTTGTCGGGGAGTGATTGATTGAGTGAGTCAAATCACGATTAGAGTAACAGACAAATTAGGATTATTAGAAATTTTTTTCTTGAATTGCAACTTATTTTATATTTAGTTAATTATATTACTGAGTAGTGATTTCAAATTGTATGCGTAAATTTGGACCTGAAAATCTTATACCCTACGATTCGAAATTAGAACGCACTGTTAGAAGGATTAGAAAATTAAGAAGAGAACCTAGAAATTATGATACAATGAAAAACAACCTGAACAATCAAGGAATAGAGAATGAAAGCCAACCCAGACCCCTAAGACATTATGCTAATCCTACAATAGATGTAATTCACCTATCTATCCAAAATCCTGATGTAGTTGGTAATTCATTTGATCTTAAACCTGTTATTATCTAAATGGTACAAAACAATCAATTTGGAGGTACACCAAATGAAGATCGGAACTTACACCTCGCTAATTTTTTAGAATTGTGTGCTACTTTTAAATATGACAGAGTTTCAAACGATGTTGTTAGACTTAGACTTTTTCATTTTTCTCTGAGGGATAAGGCTAATATGTGGTTAAATTCATTAGCACCAGGATCTATTGGAACTTGGGGAGAACATTCAAAGAAATTTATGTCTAAATATTTCCCTCCATCCAAAACTGTTAAACTTAGAAATGACATAACATCGTTCTAGCAGATTGATGGAGAGTCAATATATGAAGCTTGGGAGAGATTTAAAGATCTTCTTAGGAAGTACCCTCATCATTTGTTACTAGATTTGTTGATAATTCAAACTTTTGTAATGGATTAGTATGATCTCTTAGATTGATTATAGATGCTGCGGCTGGTGGTTCTTCAATGTCAAAACCTTTTGATGAGGCTTATTCATTAATAGAAGAGATGGCTACCAACAATTTTCATTGTCCCTCTGAGTAGGTAAATCCTAAAAGAGCAGCTAGTATCCATGATTCTGATGTAATATCTATGTTAGCTTCGTAGATTGCTGCAATATCAAAGAAATTAGATCATTATGGGATGAATTATTCTCCAACACCTCCTATGATGGAAGAGAATTCATCTGGGCAATTTGTGGATGTTCAACCTTCATATGAGACCTTAAATTCTATTAATAGGCCCAACAACCCTTATTCGAATTATTATAACCCAGGTTGGAAGAATCATCTAAATTTTAATTGGAATAACAATTCTTCTACAAATCAACAATGGGCAAACAACCCAGTGAACCCTTTAGAAAATTCATCCAACCAAGGAAATGTTAACTATAGGCCTTCTTATCCTCTAGGATTTAACAGTAGTACTCAAATTAAGAAGAAGAAGTTGTCTATGGAAGTGCTGATATTAAACATGGGTCAACAATTGCAGAATAAGGGAAATCAATTACAAATTCAAGGAAATAAATTACAAAATCAAGGAACTGCTATTAAGAATATTGAAAACCAATTAGGGCATATCGCTACTGCGCTTAGTAACTAAACATTACTAACTTTTCCTAGTATTGTGGAACTAAATCCTAAAGACCAAGGAAAAGAACAAATCAAAGCAATACAATTACAAAGTGGAAAAGAATTGGAAACAAGGGTGCAAAAAGAAACATAAACTGAAAAAGAGAAAGTGAACACCGAAAAAAAATTATCATGAATACTCAGATTTAGAGTATCCATTTACACCAATGAAAATTACTATAGAAAAACCTCCTCCACAATTTCCTCAAAGATTGAAGCAACACAAATAGAATAAACAATTTTCCAAATTTTTAGAAATTCTTAAGAAATTAAGAGTAAACATTCCCTTCGTAGAAGCTTTAGAGCAAATGCCCAATTATGTAAAATTTATAAAAGATATTCTAAACAAGAAAAGGAAGTTCACGGATAATGAAACCGTTGCACTTAGCAAAGAGTGTAGTGCAATTATTCAGAAAAAGCTTTTTGAAAAATTAAAAGATCCTGAAAGTTTTACTATACTGTGTGCTATCGGTGAAAAATTTTGTTGAACAGTTTTATGTGATTTGGGAGCCAGCATTAATCTTATGCCTCTATCAATTTTCAAAAGATTAGGATTAGGAGAAGTCTCACCTGCTTCTGTAACTCTATAGTTAGCAGATCGTTCAGTTACATATCCTAAGGGAGTTATAGAAGATGTGTTAGTGAAAGTGGATAAATTTATCTTTCCTGTGGATTTCATTGTTTTAGATATGAAGGAAGATAAAGAAATACCTATAATTTTAGGGAGACCATTTTTAGCTATTGAAAAAGCTATGATAGATGTTCAAAAAAGAGAATTAACTATAAGATTTAATGATCATGAAGTGACTTTTAACATTGTGAAATCTATGAAATACCCTACTGTTGAAAGAGATAATGAATGTTTTCGCATGGAAATTATTGAACATCTATTGAATAAGCATTTTAAAGAACATTTTGAAGAAAAAAAGCATTTTGAAGAAGAAGAACATTTTGTAGAGAAGGAACAATTTGAAAAGAATGATGAAGTTATTTTGGGCGAATTAGAAAATGAAGAATTAGATTATGTTCAGGAAAGATTTGAGATGTTGGATATTACGATAAATGCTGATAAAAATCTATTTCCATCAATTATAAAACCACCCGAACTTGAGATGAAAGCATTGCCTAGCAACTTGAAGTATGTATTTTTAGAAGACTCCTCTACATTACTTGTTATTATATCTTCAGAAGGAAATGATCTGCAAGAGCAAAGACTGTTAGATACATTAAAAAGAAATAAGAAAGCTTTTGGTTGGACCTTAGCTGATATTAAGGAAATCAATCCTTCAATCTGCATGCACAAAATTATATTAGATGAACAATATAAACCAAGAGTTGATCCACAAAGGAGATTAAATCTGATGATGAAAGAAGTAGTTAAGAAGGAAATTTTGAAATGGTTAGACAATGACATTATATATCCTATTTCAGATAGTGCGTGGGTAAGTCCAATTCATTGTGTTCCTAAGAAAGGAGGTGTGACTGTTGAAACAAAAGAAAATAATGAATTAATACCTATCAGACAAGTTACTGGGTGTCGTATTTGCATTGATTATAGAAAATTAAACACTGCCACGATGAAAGATCACTTCGCTTTACCCTCTTTAGAACAAATAGTGGATAGACTTGCTGGGCACAAACATATTTGCTTTTTAGATGGATATACCGATTTCCATCAAATTCCTATTGCTCCTGAGGATAAAAAAAATACAATATTTACTAGTCCTTTTGGAACTTTTGCTTTTCGATGAATGCCTTTCGGATTATGTAATGCACCTGCAACATTCCAGAGATGTATGATCTCCATATTTTGTAAGTTAATTGATGATGGATTGGAAGTATTTATGGATGATTTCTCTATATTTGGAACATCATTTGATGCATGCTTAAATTACCTTGAAAAAGTTTTAGAGTTATGTGAAAGAACTAATTTGGTTCTAAATTGGGAGAAGTGTCAATTTAAGGTTGTAGGAGGAATTGTGTTAGGGCATAAAATTTTGGAAGATGGTATGGAAGCAGACCCTGCAAAAATTCAAGTTATATCTAAACCGACACCTCCTGCTAATGTAAGAGAGGTTAGGAGTTTTCTTGGACATGTTGGATTTTACAAGCAATTTATTAAAGATTTCTAAAAAATTACCAAACCTCTATGCCAACTTTTAGAAAAGGATAAGAAATTTGAATTTACTGAATGTTGTTTAAATGCCTTTGAGTTATCAAAAGAAAAATTAATCACAGCCCCTATTATAGTTTCACTTAACTGGGAGAAACCATTTGAACTGATGTGTGATGCTAGTGATTATGCTATTGGAGCTGTTTTTGGACAAAGGTATGAAAAGCTTTTTAAAGTTATATACTACGCTAGTAAAACTCTTAATGATGCACAAATTAACTATACTGTCACTGAAAAAGAGTTACTAGAAATTGTGTATACTTTAGATAAATTCAAATCTTATTTAATTGGAGTTAAATGTGTTGTGCATACTGATCACTCTGCTATTAAATATCTGATGCAGAAGAAGGATGCTAAACCAATGTTGTTTATATGGATACTTTTGATGCAAGAATTTGATCTTGTGGTTATTGATAGAAAGGGAACTGATTATCAAATTGCTGATTATTTGTTAAGATTAGAAAATCAAGAATTATCCGACACTAACAATGAAATTACAAACAGTTTCCCTGATGAACAACTTATAATATTAATGAATGGAAAGTACCATGGTATGCTGATATTGTTAACTATATTGTAAGTGATATTTTACCACCTATGCTTACATTGAGACAACAAAGAAAATTCATTCGTGATGCAAAAACATATTTTTGGGATGAGCCTTATTTATATAAACAATGTAAGGATCTTATTATGAGGAGATGTGTACCTTATGAAGAAACTGAGCTGATCATTCGGAAATGTCATGATTCTGAATTTGGACGACATTTTGGGATTGATAAAACAGCTTATAAAATTTTACAAGCTGGATTTTATTGGCCTACCATCTTTAGAGATGTTGATAGATACATAAAAACTTGTGATCGATGTCAACGAGTAGGCAATATATCTAGAAGAAACGAAATGCCTCTAAATTTCATGTTAGATGTTGAGATCTTTGATGTTTGGGGATTAGATTTTATGGACCATTTATTCCTTCATTTGAGAACTTATATATATTAATTGTAGTAGATAACGTTTCTAAGTGGTTTGAAGCACAAGCTTTACCTCATTGTGATGCTAAAAGTGTCAATATTTTAATGAAAAATATTTTCACTAGATACAGAATGCCTAGAATGATTATCACTGACGAAAGATCCCATTTAAGAAATTAGTGCATTCATAGATTGGCAGAAAAATTTATTATTTTTCAAAGAATCTTTACTATCTATCATCCTCAAACCAGTGGGTTATTTGAAGTTTCTAATAGAGTAATTAAATAAATACTTTAAAAGACTATAAACCCTAGAAGAGTAGATTGGTCCACTAGATTGGATACCGCATTATGGGCTTACAGGACTTCTTATAAAACTCCAACTGGAATGACTCCTTGCAGACTAATTTTTGGAAAGTCTTGTCACTTACCAGTAGAATTGGAGCATAAAGCATATTGAGCGATTAAAGAATTCAATTATAATTTGAAAGATGCTGGTAAGAAGAGATTGTTGCAATTAAATGATTTGGAAGAATTAAGAAATGAGTCTTATGATAATGCCAGAATTTATAAGGAAAAATTAAAGTTATGGCATGATCGGAAGATTAACCAAAAGAACATTGAACCAGGACAAGAAGTTTTGCTTTACAACACTAGGCTGAAGTTATTTTCTGGAAAATTGAAGTCTCTTTGCTTAGGACCCTTTACTGTGACTCAAGTTTATACTTACGGAGCTGTTGAAATTAAATATTAGAAGATGGGAAATAGATTTAAAGTAAATGGACATAAATTAAAACCATATTATGAGGGTAAAAGACCAAATTTTAAAGAGGTTTTAATGATCAGTCAACCTGAATGACACCTATATAGGTTGGGCTGACGAAGTTAAACCAAGTGCTTTATGGGAGGAAACCCATGTTTATCTTTATTTTTAACGCAATTATAGTAATTTTTATTTGAAATTATCATTAGTTTGTGGTAGTATTAAACTTTACTACTCTTATTTACTCTTGAAACATCTTAAAAATTGGATCCATGAAGAAAAATTAGAACGCATTCGGACCAGAGCTAAACTGTGCAAATTTTGCCTTGGGCGTCGACGGCGGGTTTTTCCCGAGAGTCCAGAAAAAATTAATACAGAGGCTTGCCGACGGTGCCATCGACCCCGCCGACGGCGAGACCGGCGAATTGACAGTTATGTGGGTTCAAATGGCGATTTTTGGCAGTTTTTGGGCGGGAGTTGTCTTTTTAAACTCAAAAATTTGATTTCTAGTTCATATTTTCCCTCCAAAAATGAAGTGAAACTCCACCAATTTCATTACTAAGGCGTCCAAATCCCTTGATAATTCCAGAATGCGAGTTTTCAATCGGTGAAAGTCTATTAGTGCAGAAGCACAGCGAACCTTCAACAAGTTGCTGACGAAAAAAAGATTAATCAAAGAATGAGGATTTTTGAATTGTGGATTGAATAATCCCATGATGGATATTGAAGAAACGATAGTGCGGCGAAGATGAGAAGTGTTGTGCTACACTACTGCCGCCGTGGTGGTTCCTGTGGTGAAAGAGTTTTATGCAAATTTGCATGGAATCAACGAAGGAATTGTTTATGTGCGAGGAAGATGGATCACTTTCACTCCTACACGGATCAATGAATTATATATGATAGAGAATGTTTATGTCTGCCACCATTCCAATTTTGTCCCAACGAGAAACCAGATGAGTGAGATTTACCAATATTTAACAGACAAAACTGACGACTGTGAAACAAGAGAAAACATGTATGTCAGTTTTTCTGCAACACTCCTGAATCCCATTTCAAAACATTGACACTTTTTCATTTCTGTGAAACTGTTATCGACAATGAAGATCAGTAAAGTTTCTAAAGAAAGTGTCATTTTGAATTACTGCATCCAAAGGGGACTGCCGATCGACATTGGATCTATAATTGTGAAGTCGATTTTGGGCCTGATGGTTCATGGATCAATTTATGAGCTTGGACACCCCTCCACAATTTTCTCACTTTGCAGTCAGTTCTAAGTGTCATATGAAAATTGGGAAAAGGCACTACTACCTTGGAAGCCTTTGGATCCCACTGAAAGATTTCCAGTTTTTTAAGATGAAAATGACGTGGCCATTATAGTAAATCAAGCATCTCAGAATTCATTTCCAGTTCAACCCTTAGTCCCTGATAAGTTTCTTGTGATCTTGCGCCGAATGAAGAAATTGAAAAAGGAGGTACAAAATGTCATGAATGCGATTAATAATATCTCTGATTTCTTTGATCATCTAGACTGGAGGATGAAGAATATTTTGAGCACTCTGGACATTTAGAAGATAGCTTGATACGACTGATGAGGAGGATGAAATTGATAGAGGAGGATTCCACTGAAGAATTTACATTTTGACCTTTTTACAACCTCTTCGTTCATGTGTAATCAATGGGTGATCTCAGAGGAGAATCGAGTACCGAGTTTGAAGATTAGTAGATTTATATTACTACCTATCTGCCTATCTATGTATTTTGATTTGAACTTTGTATTTGCTTAGCTTTAGAATTATGCTTGTAGATCTCTGTATGGTGGAAACTAAGCATAAGATGTTTTTTATTTTTAGCATTTTGAGTGTTATGGCTTGGATTGCGACGCTAAATTAATGTATTGAGGTTGAGAAAATACCAAACTTAGGTGTGTTAAGTAACGTATATTGTACCTCTTGGAATTTATATATAAATGTGATGTTTTGTGTTGTGAAAGTTTATATGTGCTGAGTATATCATTTAGTCCCTTAAAATTATGTCTATAATGATTAAACGGATGTCGTTTAGGCTTGGAATTGATCGAAATAGAAAAAAATTGGAATTTGGACAAAACCAATAGAGCCCGCCGACGGCACCCTCGACGCCGCCGACGGCGGATTTTTTTCGAGACTTAGGATTTTAATTTCAATAGAGCACGCCAACGACGCCCACGACCCCGCCGATGGCGAGCTCACAAAAAACACCTTTAACCGTGATTTTGACTAGTCAACCGCCACTATTCATCATCCCTTTCCTCCTAAAAACGCCATTTTTGACATAGGGCTTGAAAGATCTTGGATTGGAAGGCTATTTCAAGGCTTTTTGACACCGGATTTGATCATCTTTAGGTAAGAGCTTCACTCTAAGCTAAAAATATTTGATTTTCACTATGGATTTCTTCCACATTGAGGAGATCCAAAAATTTTGTGAATGTGAAGAAAATTTTGGAATAAATTCACGGATCTTACTGATGAACTCTTTAAATTACCATTGGAAGCCATGATTTGCATATTTGAAGTAAATTTTGGAATTTTTCTATAATTTGATTAGATTGAAATGGCTCCTCGTCAAAAGAGAAGAGTTGAGTTCAACGAGTCTCGCTTTGTCAATGCGATGACTCAAACATAATTTACTTCCATATTTAAAGGAAAAAAGTGCATACAAGATCGTGTTTTTGAAAGTCTGGGAGGAGAAATCGAACGAGTTATTGCGGAGTGGAGGTGGGAAAAATTACACCACCAATAAAGCTGATACAAATGTTGTGAAGGAGTTCTACGCTAATGTGATTTATTCTAATGACAGAATCATTCAAGTGCGTGGATTTCCTGTTGAATTTTCTGCTGCCCGCATCAACACTTTTTTTGAAGTCCTAGACTCTTATAACTGCCACTATGAATCCATTAGTACAATGGAAGGCCCCCTCAATGATCTGATCAACTTTCTCATTGATGGGAAAGGAACATGGAAGATAAAGCAGCGAGAACGGGTAAATTTTTCTGCTTCCATGCTGAATGCTACCTCTAAGGCGTTGCACTATTTCATTTCCTCTACTCTGTTACCAACCTATCATCATAGTGAGATAACTAGAGATAGAGCTATTCTGAATTTCTATAATCAGAATAGTAGAACTATAAATGTGGGGAGAATAATTCTTAAGAACATATTGACTACGACAAGGATCAGACTAATAGAGGTCTAGGACATCCTGGACTTACTTATGCAATTTGTAAACGTTCTAGAGTATAATTTGGAGATGAAGAATGGGTTTATCCTATGAAACCCATTAGTAAAGATGATTTGAAGACTTATGAATCCCATGAGAAATGGAGAATTGTGAGTAGAAGTCAAGAACCTTCTACTAGTAGAGATGTCCCCTCTACAAGTTATGACCTTCCACCTTCTAGTTCCTCTACCCTCTCTGATTTGATGAATGAGTTGACATTACAGCGGAAGAGCATAGAATTGATAAATGAAAGGATTGGAGGTTTAGAACGTCGACACGATTACAATAGTAAGTACCTGTAGAGGCATTCAAATTTTTAGGTAGCCTATTATGAAGCTTAGGCCCGACACTACAGAGGTGAGCCTGATGTTACATTTCTTGAATGCCCCCGATATACTCAGTATCAACCCAATCCGCCTGCTGATCAAGGCGATGAAGATATAGCTTGAGATTTTTATATTGAATGAAATTGATGTACTTATATTTGTACTTTTATTTTTGTAAACCTTTGTAATATAAATGGATGTTTATGTATTTGGACTTTCATTTTTATTTTGTGTACTTGGATAATTTTAATTTTTGTTATAAAGTTAGTGTTATTGTTAAATTTGCATGTGTAGTTTAATAGATGTTGAGTAGTATTGTGGATGGTAATGTAATGTGATTTTTATTTTTGCATTTAAATTTTAATTGTTTTGTTTTGTATTGTGGTTGTGTTAAGAAATGTTGTGCTTGTTTTAGTTTTATACTTATTTCAAAATTTCATTACCTAAAAATTCCTCTAATGATTTATATGTGTAGAAAGCTCCTAATATTATAGACCAGATGAAGTAAAATTTGAGAAGGCATGCAGAAATTTCAGAATGACGAAAATGGCTATAATACTGAGGTATGATTTATATTTATAGTTTTTCTTTCCACCTGTAGTATTTCATATTTAAAAATTTAAGTTTGGGGGAGGGAAGAAGAAGAATAACTATTAAATGTCCTCTATTTCAATATGTTCAAAAATTATTTATATGATTTCATGTAGTGAATTTAATTCAGATAACTATATTTTTTTAACTATTTAAATATTATGGTAGATTTAAAGAAATATTTTTGTATTGAAAATTAATTTTTGTAACTTAAGATATTTAGTATAAGAGAATAAGATTACAGTTAACTATTTAAAGTAAAGGAAACTATATTTTGAAGTATTAAGAATCTGGAAATTCATTTGAGAAGAAAAGATTGGGGCTCAATGATGTAAAAATTATGAAATATTTATAAGGTAAAGAAATGCTTTGAGTTTCAAATTTAGGGAAAGAAAAGTGAAGTTCAAAATCATTAAAGGCTATCCAGATATAGTGATCTTCACTTGAAAAAGGAAAAAGAAAGGGTTGAAAACAATCCCTGAAAATAAAAGAAAAATATATAGGATTGAAAACAATCTAAATGAAAAAGAGAAAAGAAAGAGAAAATTATGGAAGTGAGGAGAAGCTTGAGGATATGCCTAATCAAAAATTGGCTTCACTGGACCTACCTAAAGGGAAAACCTAAACACATTCCTGAACTTATACTTATGGAATAGGTCTTTTACTAGTAGATTTCTCATGAAGTTCCTATATTTTGGATATTCTAAGTGACTTAATATTACAACATATAGTCATTCCTGAAATAAATAGAAGACTAGAACTCTTAAACTTGATGACTAGATAATCTTGTGGTTATAGAGTTAATTCAATTACTTGAATTTTTTCTAAATATTCCACTATGATATTTATTTAAGTCAAACTTATAGTATTTCTGAATTAAAACTTTGCCGCAGTAAATCATAATATTTATATAGTACTAAAATTACTTGAGGAGAAGTAATAGTTAAGTTTGGGGGATTTTGACCAAAGGAAAATATGTTCAGATTTTCATAGCTATTTTATACTATTTTTAATGATATTGCACTTTTTTGAAAGGTATTTTAGATGTTTTGTTGCAGGAACGATGAATTAGGGCCATTGGAGCAAAAAAATGTAAAAAAGGAGCGAATTTGGAGCGAAAAAGGTCCAAAATATGGAGATTTGAAATAGGCCCCCGATGGCGCCCTCGACCACACCGACGACAAGTTTTTCCAAAGGCTACAGGAAAAAACTCTCCAGAAGTCCGCTGACGGCGCCATCGAGGCCGCCGACGGTGAGATCAACGGTTATGTGTACTTGTGCATTGGATAAGGCCGGATTTTGGAGGGGTGCTTAAGCAACTCTTGGGAATACTCATCCACATCCTTAAAGGGAAGACTTTGGCCGAATATAGAAGAGTCTAAAGGCCCTAGAGGTTAGAGAGGTTCCATTAGTGTATAGAAATTCCAAGAGAGTGTAACAATTGTGAGGAATTCTTCGAAAGATTGTAAGAGTGGAGGGAAAGTGAGAGATTTCTTCCTCCTTGCTACTTCGAAGAGGAATTCTGTGTACTGTAAAGAAAGGAAGAGATTTAGAGGAACTTTGAGTAGTGTTCTTGGTGAGAAATTTGAGATAAGTTATTTACTTGTTGTAGTTTCTATGACTTTGATTTTATATATGAATTTCGAGTTTTGTTGTGTTTTTCCCATGAGATCTGAGTAGTTTTCTCTGTCTTTCTCTTTGTCTCGAGATTGGTGAAATGGTGAAGCCATAAAAATGTTTAAGAAATTGTGATGATCTTTTCACTTTGAGCTTAATTTACTTTCAATCTGGCCAATTGATTTGTTAAAATATGTTGAGTTTTACAACTAAAGTGAAGATTACATCCAAGATTCAGGGAGATCAAAGCCCTTGGAAGTTTGGTGCAAATAAATAGGGAAATAATATTATCGGGCATAGAATTGGAGATTTTAGAGTGACAGACTAAAATCCTCAATTCAGTCCTATCGTTTGGGTGCTGAAGTGTAGATGTAGATTCAAGGAGAAGGATGCTTTCTTATATATTGAATATCACAATTAAACCCTCCTTAGTATCATTAGTTATTTAATAGTTATTAAAATTATACATTTATTTCAATTGCCTATTAGTGATGGATAAGCAAATTGAACTTCGTTGTTGTGATTAAAGTATTGCTTTTCTAAAATCTTAGTTTGCAGTTCTAAACCACTCCCTGTGGGATCGATATCTAGGACTCCATTAGAGCCCTATATTACTTGAGTGATACGTATACTTGCGTTGATAAGTGTGACTTTAAAATTATTGAATATTTATTACGTCCATATTTATCTTCTATTTTAAGCATAAATAAAGTCTCGCGTCATGCTTAAACTACTTAGCACCTAGATCTATCAGAACATGGGGAGATTTATCACGAAAATTCTTATCTAAACATTTCCACCTTCAAGAACTGCTAAACCTAGAAATGAAATCACATCTTTTTGTCAGCTTGAAGGGGAATCAATTTATGAAGCCTGGGAAAAATTTAAATCTCTTTAGAAAGTGTCCACACCATGCTTTGTCAGATTGGTTAATAATTTAAACTTTTTTATAATGGGTTAGTTGGATCTCTTAGATCGAAAATTGATGCTACTGGTGGTGGGATTTTAATGTCAAAACCATTCAATGAAGCATATTCATTAATTGAAGAGATTGCTACTAATAACTTTCAATGGCCCTCTGAAAGGGTAAATCCAAAAAGAGTAGCTAGTATTCATGATTCTGATGTAATAGCTATGTTAGTTGCCTAAATAGATGTTATATAAAAGAAGATAGATCAATATGGAATGAATTATTCTTAGACAACACCTGTGCTTGAGAAAAACTCATTGAGACAAACGTTAGAATCTCATTCTTCTTATGAAACTTTAAAAACAATAAACAATCATTCTAATAACCCTTATGCCAATTATTATATTCGTGGATGGAAGAATCATCAAAATTTTAGTTGGAGTAACAATAACTCTAATGCTACAAATTTGCAACGGGGAAACAATATTGCTAACTCATTGGGAAACTCCAATAATAAAGGGAATCGAGCTTATAAACCTTATTACCCCTTAGGATTTAATAATTTGCAGAGTAAGGAGAAAAAGCTTTAAATGGAAGCATCGATACTGCAAATGGGTAGTAAATTACAAAGTCAAGGAGCTGCAATCAGAAACATGGAAAATCAATTGGGATGTATTGCTACCGTACCTAGCAATAGACCTTAAGGAACAATGCCTAGTTATGTTGAAGTAAATCATAAAAATCAAAATAAAGAGCAAATTAAAGTTATTCAACTGAGAAGTGGAAAAGAATTTGGAGATAGAGTTCAACAAGAAGTTGAAGTTTAAAAAGATTAGGTGGAAAATGAAAAATCTGGTGAAGATTTTCATTTTTAAGCTAAAAGTCCAATTAAACCATTGAAAATCACTGTAGAAAGAGTACCACCTCCTTTTCCTCAAAGATTGAAGCATAAACACAGAGATAATCAACTTTTGAAATTTTTGGAAATTTTTAGGAACTTAACGATAAACATTATATTTGTTGAAGCTTTGGAACAAATGCCAAGTTATGTGAAGTTCATGAAGGATAAACTTAATAAGAAAAGGAAATTTGCAGATAATGAAACGGTTGCACTCAGCGAAGAGTGTAGCGCTATAATTCAGAAAAAGCTTCCTGAAAAACTTAAAGATCCTAGAAGTTTTACAATTCCTTATGCTTTTGGTGAACAATTTTATGGAAAAGCTTTATGTGACTTTGGAGCTAGTATTAATCTTATGCCATTATCAATATTCAGAAGGTTGGGATTAGAAGATAAAGAAATTCCTATCATTTTAGGAAGACCATTCCTAGCCACTGGAAAAGCTTTGATAGATGTGCAGAAAGGAGAACTAACTATGAGAATTAGTGATGAAGAGGTTACATTTAACATAGCAAAACCAATGAGATACCCTACAAAAGATTAAGAGATTGAATGCTTCAGAAAAAATATTAATATTTAAGCCATGAATATTTTAAGAAGACTTTTGAAAGTAAATTTGAAAATGAATATATGGAATATCAAGATGAGGATAAAATTCAGGGTAAATCAATGGAAGTGAGTAAAGAGGATTCGAATTGTGTTCAAGAAAAATATGAAAAGTTAGATCCTATAGAAAGTAACAAGAATTTGATTTTATCTATTGAGAAACTTCTGAACTAGAATTGAAAACATTTCTTACACATATGAAGTAAGCATTCTTAGGAGATTTATCAACATTACATGTTATAGTATCCTCAAAATTAACTGATATGCAAGATAAACAGTTGTTGGAAACTTTAAAAAGATATAAGAAAGCATTTGGATGGACATTAGCTCATATTAAAGGAATAAGTCATTCAATTTGTATGCATAGAAACTTATTAGAAGATCAACATGAAACAAGAACTGAACCGCAAAGGATATTAAATCCTATGATGAAAGAAGTTATGAAGAAAGATATTTTAAAATGGTTAGATGATGGAATAATCTATTTATTTCAGATAGCGCTTGGTAAGTCCAATTCTGTGTTCCAAAGAAAAGAGGTGCGACTGCAGTGATAAATGAGCATAATCAATTAATATCAATAAGACAAGTTACTCGTTGGAGAATCTGTATAGATTATAAAAAATTAAATTCTACTATCAGGAATGATCATTTTACTTTACCATTTTTTGACCATATGTTGGATAGGTTAGCTGGGCATAAATATTTTCATTTTCTAGATAGATATATTGGTTATCACCAAATACCTATTGCTCTAAGGATCAAGAGAAAAAAATATTTACTAGTCCTTATGGAACTTTTGCTCTAGATGAATATACATATTATCACCAAATGCCAAATGCCCTTTGGATTATGTAATGCACCTACAACATTTTAAAGATGTATAATGTCAATTTTCAGTGATTTGATTGAAAAAGGGATTGAAGTTATTATGGATAATTTTTTTTTGTTTGTAACTTCATTCGAAATATGTCTAAATCATTTAGAAAAAGTTTTGGAACGCTGTGAAAAGACTAAACTTGTATTAAACTGAGAAAGATGTCAATTTATGCTTGCACGAGGAATTGTTCTTAGACATAAAATTTTAGAAAAAAGGCATGGCAATAGATCCTGTTAAAATACATGTTATATCAAACTTACCTCCACCTACTACGGTAAGAGGTGTTATGAGCCTTTTAGGACATGCTAAATTTTACAAAAGATATATTAAAGTATTTTCAAAAATTACTAAATCTTTATGCCAACTTTTGAAAAATGATACAAAATTTTACTTTAATAAAGGAAAATTGATCACTGCTCCTATAATTGTTTCACCTGATTGGGAGAAACCTTTTAAATTAATGTGTGATACTAGTGATTATGCAATAAGAGCTATTTTAAGGTAGAGATATTGTAAAATTTTTAAAGTTATATACAATGTTAGTAAGAATTTAATGTTGCTCAGATTAATTGCACCACTACTGAAAGAGAGTTATTAGCCATTGTGTATCCTTTTGATAAGTTTAGTACCATTCAGCTATTAATTATTTCATGCAAAAAAAGGGTGTTAAACCAAGATTAGTTAGATGGGTACTTCTTATGCAAGAGTTTGATTTATTAATAGTCGATAGAAAGGGACATATAATGAAAGTACCAATCATTTATCTAGGCTAGGACAAGAAGAAATACTTGATTTAGAGAGAGAAATTAATGAAACTTTTCTTGATGAACCACTTTTTACTGTTAAAGGATGAGAAATACCATGGTATGTTGATATTGTAAATTATATTGTTAGTGGTATTTTACATTATGTGCTGATAAAATAACAAGAAAAGAAATTCATTTATGATGCAAAATCATATTTTTAGGATAATCCTTATTTATATAAACAATGTAAAGATTTAATAATGAGACAATATGTGCCTTATAAAAAAAGTCAAGGAAATTATTCAAAAATGACGTGATTTTGAATTTAGAGGACATTTTGAAAATTTAATAATCTGGATTCTATTAGCTTACTCTATTTAGAGATGGTAATATATATATATATATATATATATATATATATATATATATATATATATATATATATA
>NEWO01000860.1:78572-113147 GCA_003013225.1 Phalaenopsis aphrodite
AATGTGATGCTTCAAGTGTTTTGAAATTTTTAATTAGAAATATTTTTACAAGATATGAAATACCGAGAGTAATCATTACCGATAAATGATTTCATTTTAGGAGCACAACAATTGCAAGTTTGGTGGAAAAATATAATAAAATGCATAAAATTGCAACTGCTTATCATCCCAAGACTAGTGATTTAGCAGAAGTATCTAATCTTGAAATAAATAGAATTTTGGAAAAGAGTGTTAATTCTAGTAAAATGGACTGGTTTACTAGATTAGATACTGTATTATGGGCATATATGACAGCCTATAAGTCACCTATAGGAATCTCTCCATATATATATATATTAATTTTTGAGAAGACTTGTCACATACTAGTTGAATTGGAGCATAAAGCTTATTGGGCGATAAAAAAATTCAATTTCAATTTGAAAGATTCTGGTAAGAAAAGATTATTGCAATTGAATGAGTTTTAGAAAATTAGGAATAAATCTTACAACAATGCGAGGATTTGTAACAAAAAGATGAAAGAATGGTATGATCATAAGATAATCAAAAGAGAATTTGAACCTGCACAAGAAGTTTGATTATAAAATATAAGATTGAAATTATTTCCTAGAAAATTGAAGTCTAAGTGGAAAGGGTCATTCAGAGCTATAAAAGTCTATCCCTATGGGGCAATTAATATTTAAGACCCCAAGACTTGAAGAATATTTAAACTGAATGGGCACAGATTGAAATCATATTTTGATGGTCAAAGACAAGCTTTTAAAGACACTATAATGTTGGGTCAATCAGAACAAAACTGGGAATGTCGGGCTGATGACATTAAACTAAGCGCTTTGTGGAAGGCAACCTATATTAAGTGTTGTTTAGTTTGCTTTTGAGTTTATTTTCTTTGAAATATTTTACGTACATTTATGTTTAGGTCTTTATGTAGTAAGTGTATTTGATAAAATTTTTATAAACATCTTTATTTGCCTAATTTTATGGAAAACTTGAGAAATTATTGGATCAAAATTGAAAACGCAAAAATTTTGGAACTAGCGCATGATGCGTCGAATTTCAGTGAGCTGGCGCACGATGTGTCGCGGTATTGAAAATGTTTAAAATGTGTCAAAAGGTGGTTTTTGGCGGTTTCTTCTCCATTAAACTCCTAAAAATCGACTCCAAAACATATTTTATGGGGGAATGGAAGGAAGAGTCACAACTTTTCAAATCCTATGGCTTCCCACTCTTAAAACTCTGCTAGATTTAGAATTTTAACCAAGGAAAGTTTGTTAGTTTTGATAAGCAGAAGTTACATGATTGACTGCTAGTGAAGAAGAGGCTTATCAAAGAAAGGGGACTTTTGAATCAAGGATTCAACACACCAAATACTCAAGTAGAAGAGATTATTACGCAGAGGTGTTGAGAAGTGCTTTGCTACACTACTGCCACTGTTGTTATTCTTATAGTAAATGAATTTTATGCAAATCTTCAAGGGATCAACCAAGGAATGATTTACGTGTGAGGCGGGTTTGTGCAGTTCATTCCTTCAAGAATAATTAAGATGTTTACGATTGAGAATGTGTCTATCTGCCACTGTTGCCTCACTTTTGGTTGAGGTCTAGTTTTTCCTCTTTAATAGCCTAGGGTCTAGCCATAAGACTTTCATGTTGCTTTTCCTAGAAAACTAGAAAAGGAACCCTCACCATTAGAAATTACAAACTCCTCTTTACTCAACTTGAAGCTCTACATATTGGTCCTAGCCTCTAGCACTTAGTAAGTGGGGTCATTATGAGGAAGCTCAAGGAGAGTTCCCATAGAACTGTTTAACCTTAGGGTTGACCCTGGGTGTTGGTCTAGAGCTAAGGAACTCACTACAATCACCTCACTTACAATCACTTAGTACCCTAAACCCAAAATTTTCTTGACTTTAATCCTTTAATCCTTTGGGAGACTAAGATAGATGGTCCCCTAAACCTACTGGCTCTAGGCTAGGGTTTAGCTAATACCAGTGCATAGAGGACCCAAATCGGGTTTCTAATGGTCCATAGCTCATTTGTGATGGTTAGCTTGCCACTTCTACCAAAGATACCCAACTTGGTCCTTTTGCCCCTAAACTCCCCCAAATTACCTAAGTACCCTTGAAAACCTAAATTTAGCAAAAATTCCTAAATTTACCAAAAATACCCAAACTTTTTCAAAAGTTATTTTGAACCTTTTGAAAATACCCAAATTACCCAAAATCACCAAAAATTGCTAGATTACCAAATTGCCCCTCCTTAGCCCAAAATTCTTAAAAATCTGAAATGTCCCAAAAATCCACAAAACCTTCCAAATATTCCTATTTTCATTTTTCTCAACTACTGCATGACCCAATTTGACCAATTTGACCATCTTTGTCCAAAACCCCCAAATTGCACTTAAGAGGCCCCATCTCGCCAAATCCACCTCAAATGTTCATCAAATTGGTCCCAATTTCCTCAAATTTCAATCCTAAACTTAATTTCAAATTCCATGTGACCAATTTAAACCAAATCCAAGCTCAATTAGCCCATTCTTCGAGCCCAAATTTGATTTAGGTCAAAGCCCCAATTTTGGCCACATGAGCTAATCTCAACCAATTAAACCCATAGCCCACTTAATTTGCCACATTTTATGTTGAAAACTCTTCATAACATTCCTACACATCAAACTTGACCTTATATTGGCCTTGGTGAAGCCTCAATTTCATTTAATTTCAACGTAAGTTAAGAGCCCCAAAATCTTCCCCAAATTGGTTATGCCTCCAAATTTCACAAAATTGATTGCCTTAGCCTCAAGATTT
Source organism: Phalaenopsis aphrodite (assembly GCA_003013225.1). Taxonomy (NCBI): domain Eukaryota; kingdom Viridiplantae; phylum Streptophyta; class Magnoliopsida; order Asparagales; family Orchidaceae; genus Phalaenopsis; species Phalaenopsis aphrodite. The sequence continues at coordinate 81,373 of NEWO01000860.1, forward strand.
CCACTCTATTCCTTCACAAAAAATCTTCATAGCATCTCCCCGAATCATTGGGACCATTAAATTGAGAAAAATCCCAATATTATCATAAGATAGACCCAAGTCTAGCCCAACATGCCCAAATTCACCAAAATTTCCAAAATCCTTCAAATTGAAAACCCAATTGAACTCAATATCCTTTCAATCCTTAAAAAAAATGTTCAATATAGTCATCTACATCAAAAGAATGAATAAATTGGGCCAATTAACATGGCTAGCCTAGCCCAAACCCAAGTGTTGGTCATTTGCACCCACTTGGACCAATGCACCAAAATTGACCTAGACATGTCAAATTGGTTAAGGCAAGGCTACCACAGCCAAAATTTGGTCCATATTGACCAAGAAAAATCCCATAGAACCACCCAAATGAGCCATGGTCCAAGGGATCCACAAATTAGGGGATTTCATTCCACATTTTCTTAAGCCATAAATATTTTTGCTAAAACTAAACACCAACCCATTTAATTGCTATGACATATTCGCCTGGCTCACCTGATCTCCTAGCCACTTCCCCTGGCCTGGCCAGCCGTCTGGCCTAGTGGCCAGAAAATGTCTAAATTGAGAGCCACCCCCATGGAATCAAACCCAATTAAAACCTAGAGGCCACCTCTTCAAAATTAAATCTTAGAGCCTCTCTTCCCTCCACCTAAGCAAGCATTTTCACCCCCCCAATTGGCCATGACAGCCACCTTAAAGCCCATTTTATAAAAACCTCACTTCCATGGTCATGGAGGTAGTGCTAAAATTTTTTCAGAGAGAGCCCTCCAAATTACTCCTAGAGCCTCTTTGAAACCTCATCATTGCAACCCAACCATCACATTGCCCTAAATCTCCTTGTCGGAGTTCAATTTTTTAGCTCAAAACCTTGCCAGAGATAGGACAAAGCTCTCCACAGCTCTACACTCCACCAAAATCAAATTAAACTCACCCACACCTTCACCACAATAAAAGAATGAGAAACACCATCAAATCCCCCTCATATAGAGCCCCTAGCATAGCTCTAGACCAACACCTGAAATTGTGCTTGGTCAAATTAATTCTTAGGCCTTTCACCACAACAAGAGGCTTACTCCCTAGCCTCCTTGGACCTCCACGAATGTACCAAGCACCTCTGATCAAAGCTTCCCTTCTCAGAGAAAATGTATTGAACTCCCCCACTTCCCGAGCCTATTTTGATTCTCCATTTGATTAGGCTTAATTTTATTGCATGATTATAGTATGGATGTGTGTGTCACACTTAGACGAGCATTTAGAAACAAAACACACTTAATTTGGTTAAGAAATGAGTGAGAACTTAAGCTTTGTAAATGGATGGTTCTTGAGCTAAAGCTTGGGGGACGATGACGGGAAGCCGTCCGATTGCATGTTTATCTCATCAACGGACGAGATCTAGCTGGACAGCGCATTCATACATGAAACGCGGGCCGAGACAGCACTGAGATGGATGGCGCTGTTGAATGTGAGCGTGTCGCATGAATTTTCAGAGCTGCCTATGATCTAGTCAGTGCCACACGTTTAAATAGATAAGTAGGGTATTTTCTGATTTAAATAAATAACCCTAACTTTAAAAATTCTTATCTTAGTGTAGAGAAATCACAAAAATAAAATAAAAATACCTTCTTGCTCAGTGAAAAGACCAGAATAATGTGGAAAAAATTTGAAGCTTGTTTGATGCATATTTTATTTTTAATTAATTAAATATGATTTTGAGCCTTTTAATTCTCCATGCACGTAGACATTTCACCATAACTTGAAATTTTGGCATCTTGTTGCCTCTATCTTAGAGAACATCCTCTAATTTTTCCAAAGTCAGAGGATATCTCTAGATAGAGATCCATATTTTCCAAGTTTATTTATGTTATTTGAATAAATTAATTGTAATAACTAGCATGTTGCTTAAAAAAATCCAAGAAAATTTTGGAAGGTTTGCTATTACCTGAGAACTCTTTGGAAAATATTTCATTGGTTAAGTCATTATGAATGCACTTAATTTCCACCAACCCTAAAAAATTAATTTTGAGAAACCTAAACATATAATGACTTAATTTTCAATCTCAACTGTGATTTAAAGTTCAGAGAACTCCTCATAAAAATTTCAAAATAATTCGAGCTCATTTAATAACTCAAAATAATTTTTCAAGTTAAGTGTTATTTTTAACACTAAAATGATTTTTAGCAATTAAAATATAAGTCAAAAAATTATAAAAATTTGTTTTTGGAGTTCTCTTTGAATAGAGGAATGTTTTATAAATAAATTTTAAATTAAATAAAAATTACATTTTTAAGCCTATTTTTAATATTTAAATAATTAAAAAAATGATAAAAATCATAAAAAATAATAAAATTCAAGGAATATTCTAAATTGTTTCCTAAGCACTTAGGAAAAATTGCAATATTTTTCCTAATTTTCTAAGTGAAAATGTTGAATTTTAAAGCTCAAAATAATTTTTATAGGCTAAAAATGGATTTTCACTAAAATAATTCTAAAAATTCAAAAAAAAAAATAAAAAATATATGAAATTTGTTTCTCTAGGTTCCTTGCCATCAGAGAAATTTAATAAAAATAAAAAACTTGATTTTACTCTTTTAAAGTATTTTATAATTAATAAATACTCCAGAAATTAAAATAATTCTTAAAATTTAAATGTAATTCAATAAATCATGAAATTTGGCCCCAATACTTCTCCAGTCTAAGTATATCTCTAGTATAAACTTCAAGGGATTAGGCTTTACCTTGGTCAAGTTATGGACTTTTATTTGAAAAATTCTATTTTTACATTAAAATAAACAAGTAAATTAAATTAAATTTTAAAAAATACATTTTCTTTTCTGATGTCTTAATTGACCAATGAGTGAGGTGGGATAAAAATTTCAAAGTCATTTGTATTAAATTTAACAAATTATGAAGAGATAGAACCTTAGGGGCAAAAGTGTAATTTTGGAAGTTTGGCCTTAATTAACATTTTTGCTTAATTCAAGAAGGGAAAAGGGTAACCTCTGATTTTAACTAACTTATTTGGATGATTGAACATTAGGGGATTAATTGGAAGAAACCAATCTCACTCTTTCATAATCAAAGGATAAGGTTGTAATTTCCTTAAATTATTAAAATTTGTAAGTCTAGTTAATTAAATGATCCTAGACTTAGGGGTTTAACTTTGGAAATTGATAACTCACTAATGTAATACCCCTACTTGATGTTCAAATGCCATTTAAGTGTTTTGAAAGTGAATAATTATTGTCACTTAAAAATTCAACTTCTTTTAAAATAACTAAGACATTTACCTAGGTCTAAAGAACTTAGTAGTGACCTAGGCTAAATCAAATTTGGTTAAATGATGATTAGAAGAATGAATATAAAGTAAACACATTAGAACACCCTAGGCCCAAATTAGAACTCAAATTGGCTAAGTGTTTCAATAACGCTAACTTGCCCCTTTTAAGGATTTTCACCCACATAACTTCCAAATTAAATGACAAGTGATAATTACCTTACTCTTAGGGATAATTGGAACATCAATGTTCATTGAGCATTAAAGGTATTTACAGGATGGGTTATTAAGCAACATAATAAGTTTAAGTGACCTCAAAACTTTTCACCAGGTAGCGAGAGGGAAGCATGTACCTGCTTCTTTCTTCTAGACTTGTTGGATACCTCAGAGATTTACTAAACTTAATATATTTTGCTTAACAAAAATCATCCTTAATCTAATTTATAGGGACCCACCAAGATATGACCTATGTTTAGGTAGGTCACCAAAACCTTACTTTTTCACTTTACATAAAATTCTCTGACATGCATTTTGAGTTTCAGGTGGTCGAACGAGAAGACTCGCCAGGTATGCTTTTATAGCTTACATCATTGTCTTTTCTTAAGCTTTCCACACTATGCTTACTCACCTACATGTATGAACAAAACACAAACTTACATGCTAAACAATGATGTCACACTGCATGAAAACTAAAACTATTAGGATAGCCCCAAAATTAAAACCAAAATGAAAACTAAAATCAATCAAGATAAAATTCACAACCACAATATTCAAAATATAAGAGAACTCAAAATTCAATCACAAACATCACAAAAAATAACAACTACAACTAAATTAAGACGTCTCTATCGAATGTTCAGGAATCCCTCAGAGGAGGTAACCTACGGTTGCTAATGAGGCTTCCCACGGTCTAAATGAAAGTATGGAACTCATTAAGTTGAGTATAGTAAATTCATTTAGACTAAGTGAATCCAATAGAAGATAGTGGGCCAGAACGATGGAACCATGAGATCCTAACCGATGTCACTCTAATCAAATTTAACATCCCCCATAACATTTAAAGAGCCTTGACCAAAGGACCCTTTGATTTTACATCATAACTTGACGCCCTAAAAAGCTTAAAATCGTCACGACAAGAAGCTTGGAGCTCGCATGGTGGGCAGCACAACCATCTTCAATAGCAAAACCTCTCTTCCCCAGCTAAACAAATATCCTTCCTTAGAATTAAACAGCCAAGCCATAGAATTTTGAAGTTGTCTGCTTCTGCGGCATGATTCCTCACCATATGTTTAGGCCTTTGTACAACTCTGTTATACAATATAAGCCCTAACTTGTCTTAGGATTCCGAGGTTGTCGTCTGTCAGGACCTAAATCCTCACATCTTCTAGGCTATTTGTGTGATCGTTTCACATAAATGTAAGCCCTAAAAAATAAAATCTGCAGGATGGAACACTTAAATACTTCTCCTCAAAATTGAAGCCAAATCATAGGATGGACCGGGAAGTCACTGAGGTTTTCCTCTGGATCTATGACATCCCCTAGATTTTCCTACTTTTTACTTTAAAAGGAATGTTCCAAATTTGAACTACTCTCATATCACATCACTTTGTTTGATATCATTGAAAGTCCTATCCTTTAAAAATCTTGAAGATAATATTTCTTGACTTTTATCGAGAGTTTTCTTAGATTATTTCGGTCATTTGGGATGTAATTAACTTAAGGGGCTTGCCCTTATAGGAAGCTTGCCCAAACCCAGCTTAATATAAAACCTATTTAATTCTTCATATTAAATAAGGGAAATTGTAAGCAAATAAAATAGTTTCGCAGACCAAACAAAAGTCATACATTTCTTAGTTTATTTGATCGAGCCTCTTCCTCAAGTCTTGTGTTTATCCTTCGGGATAGATACAGGGTTTGAGGTAGAGTGCTCTTTCATCTACATTATGAAAAATATTGGGTCAGTTTGATTTCATATTTTTTCTAATATATATATATATATATATATATATATATATATATATATATATATATATATATATATATATATATATATATATATATATATATATATATATATATATATATCTGTGTGTGTGTGTAAATTAAAATGTCCTTCCGAAGTGGCCGACATGATTTCAATTCCGGTGATCGACAGCTTCTTACGTGCAACCCATCAACCAAAATAGTGCCGACAACTTCTGGTGACTCTACTGGGGACAAGCTTTTCTCTCTATTTAAATAAGAAAATATTATATTCACACATCGGTAATGTGTCCATGTCCCTCTTGGACCAAATTACTCTTCTTCTATTTACATACTTTACCCATGTCTATCTTGGGAAAGTACGTCCAACCCTTTGGACTTCAGGACCGCTGTTCAATCACCTTTAAATAGAGGGATCCATAAGGCCATTAAAGACTCTTTTAATCTTCATGTGGGGTCAAACCCTGAATAGGTGTGTTACTGAACTAGTTCTATCTGGGCATTGTGTGTGAAAAATAGGTCCCGCACTGGGTTTTAAGCACTTCACATCTCCCTTCCAAGTTTGATTTGTTATTTCATAATTTAAATTATGTTGTGCTGCACGTGCTTCAAAATTAATTAAAACTATCTACTTTCAAATCACCTTTTTAATAAAAATTTTAAAAATTCCCACAAACTAAGACTTACGTGGTCTAAAAATCATCCTGTTAATTTTCAGCGCTTGCACTAAGATTACAAGGTTTTGGCCATATAGTTAACCTCAGAACTTTCAATTTTAAAGCTGCTGTAATGGCCTACCCAACGCTGACTTTTTTTTGCAACCTACCGACGTGCCATGAATCCTGCAATGTTGCTCTTACGACTAAGTTTGGAGCCGGATTTGAAAACCTTGAGGTTAACCTTGGGAAGGCCCCGTTCATCGTGATGAAAGTTATCACTCTAAAAATTCAGGAGTTATCTGTTGAATTCAACCTGAACTGTCTTCAGGACTTCTCTTCTTATAAGAAGGCCAAGACTATTGTTGTCACTTTGGCATCTACCAAGCCTACTGCCCCTGTTGCTGCTAAAGGGAAAGAAGTAATGCTCATTGAAGATCCAATTGAAGGATTGGCTGTCCCACCGCTAGTTTTTGAAATCACATTGAGTTCAAAGACTACACCACTAACCCGAACTCAGAAGAGAAATCACAACAGAAGAGTTCAGAGGGCCACTAAAGCCCTGACTCTTAAGGAAATACCTATTGAGGAAAAGCCCTACCAAGAGGAGTTAGAATTATTTTTATGTAATGTAATCTTTTTATGAGAAAAATGAATGAGTATGTAATTGGACTTTCATTTAGTGTACTTTGTGGATTGTAATGTGATGTAATGTTTATTTTCATTTTAGTATTTTTGTCTTTTATTTAGTATTGTGGTTGTGTTAGGAAATGTTGAGTTTGTTTTAGTTTTATACTTATTTCAAAATTTCATTTCCTAGAAATTCCTCTAATGATTTATATGTGTAGAAAGCTCCTAATATTTCAGACCAGGTGAAGTAAAAATTGGAGAAGGCCTGCAGAAATTTCAGAATGATAAAGACGCCTACAATACTGAGGTATGATTTATATTTATAGTATTTTCTTTCCACCTTTATTTCATATTTAAAAAATTAAGTTTGGGCGAGGGAAGAAAAAGATTAACTATTAGATGTCCTCTATTTCAATATTTTCAAAAATTATTTATATGATTTTATGTAGTAAATTTAATTCAGGTAACTATATTTTTGTAACTATTTAAATATTATGGTAGATTTATAGAAATATTTTTGTAATGAAAATTAATTTTGTATTTTAAGATATTTAGTATAAGAAAATAAGATTATAGTTAACTATTTAAAGTAAAGGAAACTATATTTTAAAGTATTAAGAATCTGGAATTTCAACTGAGAAGAAAAGATTGGGGCTTAATGATGTAAAAGTTATGAAATACTTACAAGGTAAGAAATGCTTTGAGTTTCAAATTTAGGGAAAGAAAAGTGAAGTTCAAAATTATTAAAGGCTATCTAGATATAGTAATCCTCACTTAAAAAAGGAAAAAGAAAGGATTGAAAACAATCCAAATGAAAAAAAAAGCAAGAAAGAAAAATGACATTGAGGAGAAGCTTGAGGATATGCCTAATAAAAAATTGGCTTCACTGGACCTACCTAAAGGGAAAACTTAAATACATTCCTGAACTTATATTTATGGAATAGAACTTTTTACTAATAGAGTTCTCATGAAGTTCTTATCTTTTGGATATTCTAAGTGACTTAATATTGCAATCTATAGTCATTCTTGAAATAATAAGAAAACTAGAACTTTTAAAACTTGATTACTAGATAATCTGATGGATACAGAGTTAATTCAATTACTTGAATTTTTTCTGAAAATCTCACTATGATATTTATCTAAATCAAACTTATAGTGTTTCTGAATTAAAATATTACTGCAGTAGATCATAACTTTTATATAGTACTAAATTTACTTGAGGACAAGTAATAGTTAAGTTTGGGGGATTTTAACCAAAGGAAAATATTTTGAGATTTTCATACCTCTTTTATACTGTTTTTAATGATATTGCACTTTAAAGGAAGGTATTTTTGATGTTTTGTTGCAGGAATGATGAATTAGGGTAAATGGAGCAAAAAGATGCAAAAAGGAGCGAATTTGGAGTGAAATGGACCAAAATGTGGAGAATTGCACTAGGGCACCGATGGCTCCATCGAGGCCGCCGACGACGAGCTTTTTCCGAGACTACAAGAAATTCTCCAGAAGGCCGTCGACGGCGCCATCGAGGCCGCCGACGACGGGATCGACGGTTATGTGACATATACAATGGATAAGGCCAGATTTTGCAGGGGTGCGTAAGCAACTCTTGGGAAAACTCGTCCACATCTTTAAAGAGAACATTTTGGCTGAAAATTAAGAGACTTTTGGAGTCCTGGAGGTTAGAAAAGATCCATTAGTGCGTAGAAAGCTTGCTAGAGAGTATAATTGTGAGGAATTCTTCAAGAAATTGTAAGAGTGGAGGGAAAGTGAGAGATTTCTTCCTTCTTGTTACTTCAAAGAGGAACTCTGTGTGCTGTAAAGAAAGGAAGAGATTTAGAGGAACTTCAAGGAGTGTTCTTGGGGAGAAATTTAGAGATAAGTTATTTACTAGTTATAGTTTGTATGGATTTGATTTTATATATGAATTCCAAGTTGTGTTGTGCTTTCCCCATGAGTTCTGAGTAGTTTTCTCTGTCTTTCTCCTTGTCTCGAGATTTGTGATTTGAATTGGTGAAGCCCTGAAAATGTTTAAGAAATTGTGATGATCTTTTCAATTCGATCTTAATTTACTTTCAATCTGGCCTATTGATTTGTTAAAATATTTTTAATTTTACAACTAAAGTGAAGTTTACATCCAAGATTTAGGGAAGTCAAAGCCCTTGGAAGTTGGGTGCAAATAAATAGGGAAATATTACTATCGAGCGTAGAATTGAATATTTTAGAGTGACACACTAAAATCCCCAATTTGGTCTTATCGTTTGGGTGCTGATGTGTAGATGTTAGCCCTCAGGTGAGGGGAATGTGGGAGCTCCAAAGTGAGAAACGCTATCCTCTCAGCCTAGCCGCAGAATCAGTAACTAAGCATATGATTAGTCAATGTTCTTTATGCTTGGACCAAAGGGTAAAGAATAGGTATGCTCCTATTTGGCACAATATAAATTGAACTAATCCATTTTATCCATTCACTATAATTTCTTGGCAAGGAGAATGATGCTTTCTTATATATTGAATATCACAACTAAACGTTATTTTCTATAATTAGTTATTATCCAAATTATCTACTTATTTCAATTGCCTATTAGTGACAGATAAGCAACTTGAACGTCGTTGTAGTTGAAGTATTACTTTTTATTAAATCTTAGTCTGTAGTATTCTATTTCTCCCTGTGGGATCGATATCTAGGACTCCATTAGAGCCATATATTACTTGAGCGATACGTATACTTGCGTTGACACATTCGACTTTAACATTATTTAATATTATATATATATATCTTTATTAAATCAAACATATATATATATATATAAAGTCGCAGTCAAGTTTTTGGCATCGTTGCTGAAATTTAAATCTTCTAGTATCATCATCAAATTCTTGTAATTGTTGATTTACAAAAAAAGTCGGTCAAATGGTCAGGTGGAGTACACTGCCCGTTGACTGCATTCCTAATTGTTGCATTATCAACATATACGACGAGGGTGATTGCATTCCTCCACATATAGACAACCATGACTTTGTGAGACCTTTCCATACGGTCTCATTCATGAGTAAAATCAACATCTTTTTTAGGAAAGAAATTGAAAACATTGGACTTGGTGAGTTTAGAGAATTTGTGGAGATTCCCCTAACAGTTGGCTCAGTACTTATTCTCAAAGGCAACAGAGCGGACATTGTCAAGCACTGAATTCCAGGAGTATGATACTGTAAAGTGTCTGTGAGCTTCTGACAAATGACGACAACAAAATGTTTTACATATTTCATTTAGATCCAGAATTGGAGGAGCTGCTACCATACGAGCTTTGAGAGGGTTGTACCTCTAAGTACATGCAAAAGGAACTTTATTCTGGAGCATGGCTTAAAAGGTCTGCTAGATCAGAAGCTTATCATAATAGGAACATATAATGAAAGGATTCTTTTCTGCTTTATTACATTACAACAAACATGATATATATCAGAGATACTCAGCCTATGATATGTACTTAGCGTGAGATATTTTTGATGTACTTTGATGTAGTTAGCATATTGTACTTTTTGAGGCCTTAGCCTATACTCAAACTGTAACACTTATTGGAGCAGATGAATGAAGTTTCTTTCAGAAATTTGTTTGTTTGTTCAATTGCCTTTTTGTGCGATGGATAAAAGCCACGAACCATACTTTGGTTCAAAATTACAATGAACAAAAAATGAAACTACAAAATTTGACAATATTAAAAAAAATAAAATAATAAAATAACCAACTAATAAACAACAAAACAAATCTCTTTTGAAAAATCAACTAACTAAAAGTAAATTTTTGAAAACATATTTTGAAAATTAAACATGATAAAAACAACAGGAAAAGAAAATAAATCTGTTGAGTTAATTCTCTCAATTTTGAGGTCTCTTACACTTTGCTCGCACAACACAACTATCTTTATCTGCACTAATTCTCTTAACATCCCCGCGGGGTTTCACGTTTTGCACAAAACCTCACAAAATTTCACAAATCTTCTTCAACAAGTCAACCTTTGTGTAGGACAAGTATCTTTGAATTCAACACCACCAATTTTCATTTTAGAATCAGTTCCCCACTTCTGGTTCACTCCTTTTGAGGCCGGTCCTTAACTTTTGACTCTCTTTTGAGATTCATCATTAACTTTCAATTCTCATTTTTGAATCATTCCTTAACTTCTAATTCATTCCTTTGAGGTCGGTCCTTACCTTCCGACTTCTTTTGAGATTGATCATCAGCTTTCAATTCTCATTTTAGAATCAGTGCCCAACTTCTGATTCACTCCTTTTGAGGTCTATCCTTAACTTCCGACTCGCTTTTGAGATTGATCATTAACTTTCAATTCTTATTTTTGAAACAGTCCTTAACTTTTGATTCGCTCCTTTGAGGTCGGTCCTTACCTTCCGACTCTCTTTTGAGTTTGATCATTAACTTTTAATTCTCATTTTTGAATTAGTCCCCAACTTCAGATTCACTCCTTTTGAGGTCGGTCCTTAACTTCTGACTCTCTTCTGAAATTGATCATTAACTTTTAATTCTCATTTTTGAATTAGTTCTTAACTTTTGATTCACTCCTTTGAGGTCTGTCCTTACCTTCCGACACTCTCTTTTGAGATTGATCATGAACTTTGAATTCTCATTTTTGAATCAGTCCTAACTTCCTATTCACTCCTATGAGGTCGGAACTTACCTTCTGAATCTCTTTGTGGATTGATCAATAAGATTCAATTCTCATTTCTAAATCAGTCCTTAACTTCTGATTCACTCTTTTGAGGTCTGTCCTTACCTTCTAACACTCTCTTTTGAGATGGATCATTAACCTTTCATTCTAATTTTTGAATCAGTCCTTAACTTCTGATTCACTCCTTTGCGGTCGGTCCTTACCTTCCGACACTCTCTTTTAAAATTGATCATTAACTTTTAATCTTCATTTTTGAATCAGTCTCCAACTTCTGATTCACACCTTTTGAGGTCGGTCCTTAACTTTTGACTTTCTTTTGAAATTGATCCTTAACTTTCAATTCTAATTTTTAAATCAGTCCTTAACTTCTAATTCACTCCTTTGAGGTCGGTCCTTACCTTTCGACACTCTCTTTTGGGATTTATCATTAAATTTTAATTCTCTTTTTTGAATCAGTCCTTAACTTCTGATTCACTACTTTAAGGTCGGTCCTTACCTTCCCACACTCTCATTTGAGATTGATCATTGACTTTCAATTCTCATTTTTGAAGCAGTCCTTAACTTCTGATTCATCTCTTTTGAGCTTGGTATCTACATTCCAACTCTCTTTCTGAGATTGATGCCTAAATTGCACTTCTCATTTCGGGATCAATTCCTAAATTCTGGTTCCCTCCATTTAACTTCGGTACCTAAATTCTGACTCTCCTTTTAGAATCAATACCTAAATTTCAATTCCCATCCTGAGATCATCCCTTACATTCTGATTCCCTTCCTCTATAACAAACTTGGAATCTGATAACTCAAAACCCACTTTCCAATCCCCAACAAGAGTTCCTATATCTTGATTTCGATCAAATATTCACTTGCTAACTCCCCAGCTGAAAAAAATAAAACACAATTCTACACCTCCCTCCAAGTCTGTTGACTTAGGAGTCTGTGTTGGTTTGGTTGATCTGTCGGTCAATGCCAATACGTGCGGTGTTCTTGTCTAGCACACCACACCTATAGGGGATCCATATGTTGACCTCACTTTTGGTTGAGGCCTAGTTCTTCCTCTTTAGTAGCCTTGTGTCTAGTCATAGGATTTTCCTGTTACTATTCCTAGAAACTAGAAAAAGAACCCTCACCATTAGAATTTCCAAACTCTTCTTTACTCAACTTGAAGCTCTACATATTTGTCCTAACCTCTAGCACTTAGTAAGTAGGGTCATTCTGAGGGAGCTCAAGGAGAGTTCCCATAGGACTGTTTGACCTTAGGGTTGACCCTGGGTGTTGCTCAAGAGCTAAGGCACTCACTACAATCACCTTACTCACAATCAATCAAAATCTTAAACCCAAAATATTCTTGACTTTAATCCCTTAATCCTTTGGGAGACTCAGGTAGATGGTCCCCTAAGCCCACTGGCCCTAGGTTATGGTTTAGCTAAGACCAGTACATAGACGACCCAAATGGGGTTTCCATTGGTCCATTTCTCATTTATGATGGTTAGCTCCCCAATTCTATCAAAGATACCCAACTTGTTCCTTTTGCCCCTAAACTCCCCCAATTACTTAAGTACCCTTAAAACCCTAAATTTGGCCAAAATTACCAAATTTACCCAAAATACCCAAACTTATTCAAAAGTCATTTCAAACTATTTAAAAATATCCAAATTACCCAAAATCACCAAAAATTGCCAATTTACTAAAATGCCCCTCCTTAGCCAGAAATTCTAAAAAATCCCAAATGTCCAAAAAATCTCCAAAACCTTCCAAATATTCCTAATTTCATTTTTCCAAAATCTCCAACTTGCCCTTAAGATGCCCCATCTCCCCAAATCCTCCTCAAATGTCCATCAAATTAGTCCCAATTTTCCCCAATTTCAATCCTAAACTTAAATTCACCTTCAATTTGACTAATTTAAACCAAATCCAAGCTTAATTGGCCCATACTTTGAGCCTAAGTTTGATTTAAGTCAAAGCCCCAATTTTGGCCACATGACCTAATCTCACCCAATTAAACCCATAGCCCACTCAGTTTGCCATAACTTATGTTAAAAACTCTACATAACATTCCTAAACATCAAATTTGACCTTCAATTGGCCTTGGTGAAGCCTCAATTTCTTTTAATTTTAACTTAAGTCAAGAGCCCCAAATTTTGCCCCAAATTGGCTATGCCTCTCAATTTCACCAAATTGATTGCCTTAGCCCCAAATTTTCCACTCATTCCTTCATGAAAAATATTCATAGCATCTCACTTGATCATTTTCACCATTTAATTGAGCCAAATTCCAAGCCTAGCCAAAGCTAGACTCAAGTCTAGCCCAAGATGCCCAAATTCACTAAAATTCCAAAATCCTTTAAATTGAAGCCCCAATTGAACTCAAAATCCTTTCAATACTTCACCAAAAATGTTCTTTACGGTCATCTACATCAACTGAATTAAACAATTGGGACAACTAACATAGCTAGACTAACCGAAACCCAAGTCTTGGTCATTTGCACCCACTTGGACACATGCACCAAAATTGACCTAGACATGTCAAATTGGTAAAGGCAAGCCCACCATAGCCAAAATTTGGACCATATTGACCAAGCCAAACCCCATAGAACCACCCAAATTAGCTTTGGACCAAGGGATCGCCAAATTAAGGGATTTCATTCCATATTTGCTTAAACCAAGGATATTTTTGTCAAAACTAAACACCAACCCATTTATATGCTGTAACATATTCCCCTGGCTCACCTAACCTCCTAGCCACCTCCCTTGGCCTGGCTGGCCAGCCTAGTGGCTAGAGAATCTCCAAATTGAGAGCCACCCCCCTAGAACCAAACCCAATTCAAACGTATAGGCCACCTCATCCAAATTAAATCTTAGAGCCTCTCTGCCCTCCACCTAAGCAAGCATTTTCACCCCTCAATTGACCATGACAGCCACCCTAAAGACCATTTTATAAAACCTCACTTCCACGGACATGGAGGTAGTGCTAAAAAATTTTCCAAGAGAGCCCTCTAAATTACTTCTAGTGTCTCTTTGAGACCTCCTCGGTGCAACCTAACCATCACATTGCTATGAATCTCATTGCCGGAGTTCAATTTTTGAGCACAAAGCCTTGCCAGAGACATGACAGAGCTCTCCACACCCCTACACTCCACCAAAATCAAATTAAACTCACCCACAAAGAAGGAGAAGCCCCATTAAATCCACCTCATATAGAGCCCTTAGCATAGCTCTAGACCAACATCTGAAATCGAGCTTGGTCGAATTCATACATAGGCCTTTCACCACAACAAGAGGTAATACCTAGCCTCCTTGGACCTCCATAAACATGTCGAGCACATCTGATTGAAGCTTCCCTTCTCAAAGCAAAGGTATTTAACTCCCCCTCTTCTCGAGCCTATTTTAATTCTCCATTTGTCTAGGCTTAATTTAATTGCATAATTACCATATGGATGTGTTTGTCACACTTAGAAGAGTATTTAGAAACAAACTGCACTTAATTTGATTAAGAAATGAGTGAGATCTTAAGCATTCAAAATGGATGGTTCTTGGGCTAAGACATTGGGGACGATGACAGGGAGCCATCTGATCACGTGTTTATCTCATCAACGGACGAGATCTAGCCGGATAGCGCCTTCATACATGAACCACGGGCCGGGTCAACACTAAGATGGATGGCGACATCAAATGGGAGCGCGCCTCTTGGAGTTTCGGAGCCTCCTAGGATCTATTCAATGTCGCGCATTTCAATTGATAAATAGAGTATTTTTTTATTTAAATAAATAGGACCAACTTTAAAAATCCATATCTTTGTGTAGAAAAATCACAAAAATAAAATAAAAATACACTCTTGCTCACTAAATAGAGGAGAATAATGTGGAAATAATTTAAAGCTTTTTTTGATGCATTTTTTATTTTTAATTAATTAAGATAGGTTCTGAGTCTTTTAATTCTCCATGCACGTAGACATTTCACCATGACTTGAAATTCTGGCATGTTGTTGCCTCTGTCTAAGGGAACATCATCTGATTTTTCCAAATTCAGAGGATATCTCTAGAGTGAAATCCATATTTTCCAAGTTAATTTCTATTATTTTCATAAATTAAGCTTAATAATTAGCATGTTGTTAGAAAAATCCAATAAAATTTTGGAAGGTTTCCCATGGAAAATATTTCATGGGTTAAGTCATTAAGAATGCCCTTAAGTTTTACCAACCCTAAAACACAAAGAAAATTAATTTTGAGAAAAAAAAACATATAAATGACTTAATTTTTAATCTCCACTTTGATTTAAAGTTCAAAGAACTCCCCGTAAAAATTTCAAAACATTTAGAGCTCATTGAATAATGCAAAGTGATTTTTTGAGTTAAATGCTATTTTTAACACTAAAATGGTTTTTAATAATTAAAATATAAATCAAAAAATTATAAAAATTAGTTTTTGGAGTTCTTTGTGAATAGAGGAATGTTTTAAAAGTAGCGAGAAACTTGAAAAAAGTTAAATGAGCTCGAGACTCAAAAAATTAAATGAGCTTGAGACTTTTCACCAAGTAGCGAGAGGGAAGCATAGACCTACTTTTTTTCTTCTAGACTTACTGGATACCTCAGAGGTTTACTAAACTTAATATATTTTACTTAAAAAAAGTCATCCTTAATCAAATTAATAGGGACCCACCAAGGTATGATCTAGGTTTAGGTAGGTCACAAAAACCTTACTTTACATAAAATGCTCTAACATGCATTTTAAGTTTTATGTGGTGGAAGGAAAAAACTCACAAGGTATACTTTTATAGCTTACAACATTATCTTTTCTTAGCTTTCCAAACTGTGCTTACTTACCTGCATGTATGAACAAAACACAAACTTGCATGCTAAAACACGATGTCATCCTGCATGAAAACTAAAACTATTAGGATAGCCACAAAACCAAAACCAAAATCAAAACTAAAATGAATTAAGATAAAATTCACTGCCACAACATTCAAAATAGAGAACTCAAAATTCAATCACAAACATCACACAAAACAATAACTACAACTAAATTAACACGTCTCTATTGGATGATCGAGAATCCCTCATAGGAGGTAACCTACGGTTACTAACAAGTTTTCCCACGGTCTAAATGAAAGTATGGAACTCATTAAGTTGAGTTTATTAAATTCATTTAGACTAAGTGAATCCAATAGAAAATAGTGGTGCTGAAACGAGGGAACCGTGGGATCCTAATTGGTGTCACTCTAATCAAGTCTAACACCCCCATAACATTTAAAGAACCTCAACCATAGGGCCGTCTGATTTGACATCATAACTTGACACCCTATAAAACTTAAACTTCTCACGGCAAGGAGCTTGGAGCTCGCATGGTGGGCAGCACGGCCATCTTCAACAGAAAAACATGTCTTCTCCAGCTAAACTAATTTCTTTCCTTAGAATTAAACAACCAAGCCATAGGATTTTAAGGTTGTCTGCTTATGCAGCATGATTCCTCACCATATCTTTAGGTTTTTGTACAGCTCTGTTGTAAAATATAAGCCCTAACTCGTCTTAGCATTCCAAGATTATTGTCCGTCATGACCTAAATCCTCACATATTCTAGGTTATTTGTGTGATCGTTTCATACAAATGTAAGCCTTAACAAATAAAATATGCAAGATGAAACACCTAAATACTTATCCTAAAAATCGAAGCCAAGCCATAGGATGGACCGGGAAGTCACTGAGGTTTTCTTCTAGATCTATGACATCCCCTAGATCATCATCCATTTGACTCTACAATAAATATTCCAAATTTGAACCATTCCCACTTCACACCTCTTTGTCTGATATCAATGAAAAGTCCTATCCTTTGAAATTCCTAAAGAAAATATTTCCTGATTTTTATCGAGAGTTTTCTTAGATGAATTCAGTCATTTATGATGTAATTAACTATAGGGGCTTGCCCTTATAGGAATCTTGTTTGAACCCAGCTTAATATAGACCTTATTTAATTCTTTATATTAAATAAGAAAAATTGTCGGCAAATAAAATGGTTTCGCTGACCAAATGGACATCATGCATTTCTTAATTTATTTGATTGAGCATCATCCTCAAGTCTTGTGTTTATCGTTCGGGATAGATATAGGGTTTGAGACATAGTGCTATTTTAGTTAAACAATGAAAAATATGGGGTCAGTTTGATTTCATATTTTTTTAAACTATATAGATATATATATATATATATATATATATATATATATATATATATATATATATATATATATATATATATANTATATATATATATATATATATATATATATATATATATATATATATATATATATATATATACATATATATATCTCTGTGTGTGTGTGTGTGTGTGTGTAGATTAAAATGTCCTTCTGAAGCAGGCGACACGATTTCGATTCCAGTGACCGACAACTTCTTACAGGCAACTCATCAACCAAAATAGTGTCGACATCCACTATACAAATTTTACCCCAACTAGAGATAATATGAATGAACTCTACTACTACCTTACGGATAAAGATGCAAATTGGGAGGCCAGAGATGATGGAATTATAAGTTTTCCCTCATTATTTTTAAATCCAGCTTCAAAAGCCTGAAACTTCTTCATTTCATCAAAATTACTGTCTACAATGAAGATTAGAAAGGTAACAAAGGAGAGCGCTATTTTAAACTATTGCATTCAAACCGAAAAGCTTATTGATGTTAGAGCTATTATTGTGAAATCAATTTTGAGTTTGATTATCAATGGAACTGCAACTAGACTGGGACATCCTTCCATTATTTTCCTACTATGCAGTTAATCGCAAGTACCTTATGAAAGTTGGTAAAAGTGCTTCTTCGTTGGAAGCAGATGGATCCAGAAGTTTATTGCAACTATATTAGAATGAGAGATGAAAATGATATGAATGTTTTGATGGATCAAGAATCTCAGAATTCGTCACATGTTCAGCCCTACTATAATTTGAGTGCACTTTTGAAGAAGGTCAAAAAGATTAAAAAAGTGGTGCAGAATCTCATACATGTTGTTGGGAACATTACTTAAATGTTGGATCATCAGGATTGGAGACTAAAGGAACATTTTGAACATACTAGGCGTATTGAAGATGGATTGGTACATATGTTCAAGAAACATACTTAGATTGAGGAGGAAAATTTAATTGATGAATTTATATATCAACTTTGCTACAGCCTGTATGTGCACTACCAATCTATGGGAGATATCCAGGAGGACGATAATGAAGAAGATGTTTGAATATAATTTATGCACGGAACATTTTGCTTAACACTATTTATTTTAGTTACTTTTTTTAGTTGGATTGCATTTCCTTTCTAATGAACACTATCTATGTTTATATTTGAATTTTGATGTTTAGATTTTAGTGTTAGGATGTTGGTTTGCTTAAGAACACTGAAGTTGATGTTTGTTGACTTGAAAAATGTTAGTTTGTAATAGCACAGATTTTATATAGTAATGTGAGTTTTGTGTTGTTTGTAAAAGTTTGGTGTTAGTGTGATGTTTAATTATGCTTAGAAAGGTTTATTTGAGTAAATACAGCTTGGTGTAAGGCTGTACAGAGCGGATTTCCACAAAAACTAAAATTTGGTGAATTTATGCTCTTGCGAGCGCTAGATTGGCGCATGATACGCCAATTTACAAAGCCTTGCCGCATGAAGTGCCAAAGGTCCGAACATACCATATATCCTAGAAAACTATGAAATCGCACAAACAAACTCCATTATCACTGCTTAAGTCGTCTTCTACCTCAAGACTTTGATCTAGGGCATCACATTGTGGAAGAAAAAGAAGGATTCAAAGGCTAAAAACCATATATTTCATCTTCACTTGGTAAGAGCTTCACTTTAGCTTAGAAATGTTTTTATTTTCACCATGGATTTGGGAGATCCAAAATTTGGGATTTTTGATAAAAATTTTTGAAGAACACTCATGGTGAAAATTTTCTTACCAAATAATCTTGCTTGAGGAGTTAGATTTTTTATTGGGCAATTTATTTGAACTATATATGAATTTTCATAGAATTTTCAAATGGCTCCCCGAGTTAAGAGAGGAAGGCTGTCTGAAGATTTTGATGCATGAAAATTTTTTTGTTTCAAAGCCCAACACAGTTGTAATACTCAAATGGAGCAAAAAAGAATGATCCAAGAACAAGAGTTTGCAAATTCGGGTGGCGAGATTGAGAGAATGATTCTCGCCAGAAATTGGGAAAGATTCTAATACTTCACTGCAGTAGTGATTGTTTCGATGGTTCGAGTGTTTTATGCAAACTTGAGATTCACTAAAGAAGATCACGTCCTAGTTAGAGGTAAACAATTTGAATTTACTTATGATAGGATCAATACTTTTTATGGTTTAAGGGGTGTATTTTTCAATGAATACACTGCATTCGTGATGACTGATTCATCACTAGATGAAGTAGTTACATTTTTTACTGATGGAAGAGGGGAGTGGAATATTAAAAATAACAAGATAGTTAACTTCCCTGCTCCATGTTGACTATTTAGTTAAAAGTGTGGTACCACTTCATTTTTGTCAGAATATTGTCAACAAATCGTTTGGCTGATGTTACAAAAGATAGAGCTGTACTAAAATATTGCATTCAGAACATGAAGGCAATAGATGTTGGTGCACTTATATCTCAACATGCTCAGAGTATATCTGGTAGTTCTACAACTAGAGGTTTGGGATACCCTGCCCTGATTTTCACTCCATGTGAACAATCAGAAGTAGAATCCCATAGAAATGAAGAAAGATTACAGCCACAAAATCTGATTGGGAGGCATAAGATTCAGAGAGTAGAATCATTTGTCGAATCTAGAAGTGGAAGAAGGGATAGGCCCTCAACATCTGCTGTAGGGGCATCTACTTCTCAATCTATATCACTTAAAGGTATTATTGATCAACTGATGATTCAACAAATGGACATAGTTAATATTCAAACACAGTTGGGAGAGATAGGAGCAAGCAATGCTTATAATGATGAATATCGGTAGAGGATAGTTCAACATGATATTGATTTTGAAAATGCTATGGTAAGACATCTTAATGGTGAACCTAATGTGGACTTTCATGCTTGCCCCAGTTTCACTCCTTATACTCCCATACATGATGAAGAAAAAGTAGAAGAAGAATCTGATGATGAAGAGGAAAGAGATGAGATATCATTTTTATGACTTTAGTTTAGTGTGTTTTGATGTTTGTTTGTTATTTGTTAGTGTATTGTGATATACTTTTATTTGGAACTTATTGTAGTAAAAACTTTTATGTTGTGTTATGAACTGAATCAATAATAGTAACTGTAGACTTTCACTTTTTCTGTTGTTTTAGTATTTTCAGTTTAGTTTCTTAGCTTTTGTATTTTTGTATTTAATTCTCAGCAAGTTCTTTAGAATTTATTATGTTTTATTTAATGCTTTAAAACATGTATGTAGTTTTACAGTTAGTACCTGCAGTATACTAGAGCCCAGTTTCATAATTAGAAATCCTCTACAAATTAATTTTTATTTTCATGCATTTATTGTTTTCTTTCACCTACTAAATTTTATACTAAAAATATTTTTAAAGTCACTTAAAAACTTAAGTTTGGGGGAAAGAAAAATTTATTTTGAAAAGAAGTAAACTAGATTTTATTTGTCCTCAATTAACTATATTTTTAAAAATTAATTTAACATGGTCTGGGATATTAACTTTAAATGACTAACTTTTATTTATAAATATTGTGGTAAATATAGGTAATTTTTTTTTAATAATGAAGGTCAATTATAAAATTAAAGACAATTGGTATGATAGGATAAGACTATGTTTTTCTATTTCAAGTAAAGAAAATTATATTTTTGAAGTGGTAAGAATTTTAGAATTTCATGTAAGAAGATAAGAATGATACTTTATGAAAAATCATAAATTAATATGAATTTATAAAGTGAAGAAAGGCATAGCGTCTTGACTTTAAGAAGAGTATAGTGAAATTCAAAATTATTAAAGGTTATCTCCTCACTTGGAAAAGGAAAAAAAAAGAAAAAGAAAAGAAAGGGTTGAAATGATCTAAATGAAAAGAAAGAAAAGAAAAAAGAGAAAGAAAAAAAAAAGAATATATATATATATATATATATATATATATATATATATATATATAAAGTGAGGAGAAGCTTGAGAAGATGCCTAATAAAAATTTGGCTTTACTTAAATCAACTTAGGGAAGGAGCTTTATTACATTTTCTAAACTTATATTGGATTATTAGTAGCATTCCTAGTAAAGTTTTCATGAAGTTCTTTTTCATATGAATGTTCTAAATGACCTTATTACGACAAATTGTAATTCTTCTTGAAATGAATAGAGATTCAGAAATCTTAAATTTCACTACTAAATATTCCTAGACATAGAAGTTGCATCTAAGTTATTAAAGGGTTTTTCTTAAATTTTGCTATTCCATTTATTAAACTAAAGTATAGAAGTTATAAGTTAATCTCTATCATAAATCATATGCTTTTATGTAATAAAAGTGTCACTTGAAACAAGTAATATTTAAGTTTGGGGGATTTTGATAGACTAAAATAATATACTATTTTAAGTACTTATTTTATGCTTTGTTTTGGTGATATTGCACTTTAAAGAAGGGTATTTTTGTGTTTTTGTTGCAAGCATATCATTTTTAGGCATTTGGAGCAAAAAATGGCAAAAATGATGAAATTTGGAGCCAAAATAGTGAATTTTGGGATTGTGGTGCATGAGCGCCAAAATCCAAAGTACTCGCGCTTGATGCGATAGGGGCAACTTTTTCAAATGAAGGCGGTTCGAGATGAATTTTTTGCGTGAGTTTCAAAAGAAAACTTAGTCTACACACCTCTTGAAGTAATTAAATGCTACTAGACACTTTGAGGAGGTTCTTATATGAAAGGACATGTCACTTGAATCAAATGAAATATTCAAAAGAATTAACTTTTGGAGGGAATTTTGAATTTTTTTCCAAATGAGGCAGCCCAAAATAAAAGAAGAAGATATCTCATTTGTCAAGTGTGTGGCATGAAGTAGAGAGAAATTTGGCGTGAGTAAGAGATAGAGAGAGAAGATGAGATTTTTTTCTATGGTTGTAAGAGGAGAGGGAAGGTGAGAGATTTCTTCTTCATTACACTTCTGAGAGAGAATTGGGAGTGATTTTAAAGAGAGAAGGACTGAGAGAGAATTTCTAGAGATTTACTTGGGAAAGATTGTGAGATAAGTTATAATTTCATTTCTTTTATTTTGTAAATTTGTTTTTATTATTGAATATCGTGTTTTATTGTATCCTTTTGATGAATTCTGAGTAGTCTTATTTATCCTTTTCCCTACTTTGAGATATGGTTTTGTGAATAATTGATTTTGTTTTATATGGTTTTAAATGTTAATAATTTGTGATGATTTGAACATAGATCTTCATTTACTTTTTGATTTAGCCAATTGAAATATTAAAATGTGTTGAAAAACATATGTTCCGAAAGTGCTACGATTTCTACAACATGGGGAGAATCATATTTTATTTCATTGGAGAGCATCTCATCCATGTGGTTGAGTGCAAATAAATATAGAAATATACTTTGTTGGATGTAGAATTGGAGATTTCAAGACGATAAATTAAAATCTTCAGTTTGTTCCAGTTGATTGGAAACTTATGCCAGATTGTTAGCCCTCAGGTGAGGAAGTAGTGGGAGCTCTGAGTGGCAATCGATATTCTCCTTTCATAACCACAGAATTAGGGAACAAACTCTGAACTAGTCAATATTCTTTATAACACTCGGAAGTGGGTAAAGAATAGGATTGCTCCTATTTGACACAAAACAGTTTTTATATATAATTTCAAATGATTTCAATTTCTTCACAATCCATTAACTCGTTGTAAAGGGAAAGGATTTTTTTTTTAGATTTAAACTTTATGTCACAATAAAAACTTTGTTTAATTTTCTTAATTTTACTTTTAAAAGTTTAGTATTTAGTTTAGTTTAACTTCTGTAGTCATACATCTGCAATTTCATTAGCATTCACTTGAGTAGTTAATTTTCAAACTTCACACGTTAATTTACATTTTTTTTTATATTTTTAGATTATAAAATAATTTTCATAATTTACTTTTAGGATTTTCCAACTTCCCTCTGGGATCGATATCTAGAACTCCATTAGAGTTCTTTATTACTTGAGTGATATGTATGCTTGCGTTGATTTTAAAGGGGATTTGGCAGATTAGAAAGAGTTTCAAAAGATAAATTATTTCATAAAACCTATTTTTGTTAGGATTATATTGCATATTTTTATATATCTATCATGTGTAATTTTGTAATATTGAAAAATATTTACAAAATTCTCACACTAAATCTGCTTCATATAAAGGATGGTTGAAAGGGCATAAGTCATCTTTTGTTCTTCACCCATCATCCAACGAGCCTCTCCTCAGTGGGCAATTACCTATTTTTTAGGCTTGCTGTGGAGCTTTTCAACACCTTCTTCGAAGCGATGTGGTTGTTGATCACCTCGAATAGCTCAGGCATGGTCTTTGGTGACAGTAGGTAAAGTTTGTTACAAAATCATTCTCTTCTCAACCCATGGATCAAGACATCGCGTGCCACTCTAGGTTCCTAGAGGCTAATTGTTGAACCATTTGAGGGCTTACTCCCTTAGCGTGTATAGAATAACTGACAATTCAGTGTGTCGAATCATTCGAAGGCAGACGTCCGACTCAGAGGAGATAATATGGTATGTCGGGTCGTTCAAACCCATGTAAGTTTCTAGAATATGAATCTTAAACTTCTCTGGTGGTTTAACAATAGAAATCCGTCAATAAAATGCATTCTCCAGATGTTGGATTGCTTTAGAGCGACTATACAACTATCTCTTTATTAGTGCGAGGAGTCTCTGCCCCTTAGGTAGCTTGGTGGCCTTAAAGTTCTAACTCTTCCTCATGGGTGTTTTGCTCACGGGAAACTTATTCATTGGTTAACTTTGTCATCTTATCCAACATTTGGTCTCTGAGGTCCAAATTTTATTGTTGAACCAACTCTCGGGTCCAGTCCTTTTTTTCTTTGAGTCTCATATTAGTTTCATTTCTGCGATCTGTTCATCTTTTTGATGGTATGACCTTATGCTCACTACACCTTCCAAAATGTTGAATGAAAAATTGTCCTATGGGTCAAACCCAAGAAATAGAGTATAGAATGGGACAGAAAAACAAAGAGGAAAAGTGAGGAGTAAAAGTGTATGTTAATGAGCTGTAGTGAACAGTAACTTAGAGCAATTGCACTGACATTTCTCGATCTATTTGGCTATGATTATGTAATATTTTATTTGGAAGGTAGTTTCCTATTTATAGACATATGAGACATTACACGAAATTACATAGGTGCATCTACAGCTGTAGGAAATGTAATGGGTGTAATGGATATTTTTCCTTGGTGCATCCCAATTACCTTTCGTGGACAACTGGGATGGCACGGCCAGCCATTTCGACCAACTATTAATGTCGGGTCCTCCAATTTGTAGGTAATGATGGTATAGTGAGTCGAATGATCTTGCAAAGTCAAGAGGGCAGTACTGATTCATCCGCCAGGAAAATCGTCTGCCGGAGTGAATATCGTTGATTAACTCAAGACCTAAGAGGTACTTAGCTGCTTCAGGTCCCCGGCTTTTCCTGCAGTCCAATGTTGCATTGGGGACCGTCCGAGTGCCTTGAGTCACCTCGCGTTAAGTTTAGGGATGGTTGCTAGTCTTCCATGTGTTGCTTTTAGTGGGTCCCATCTTGACACATGACAACTTCTTAGTCATTCAGATTCTTCTGAGATTCTTGCTGACGTATTTTTGATGTTCAATATGTGATGCACTAATACAATTACTATCTATAAGTTGAAAAGCGAGGCACTTGCTTTTTCTTCTCATTGGAAAAAGTTATAATCACATAAATAGCATCAGAAAATTTGTTATTTTTAAAATCTAACACCCATTTACTATTTTTGAAATACTAAATTTATGTATTTATGCATGCTATAATCAAACTATTGAGAATTTGAAAATGGTAAAATTTTTTGATTTTATGATGAACTTTGAGATTTGAGGTAAAAATTTGAACAATGTGTGAAAATGGGTGCAAGATTTGCAAATGCCAATTTTCGGTTGCTATGTTTTTAAATAGTCATCATTCGAAAAGATGTTTCATGATAAAGATTTATTTTTAATGGTAATTTACATACGTACAACACAATTTTTAAAGTATTTAAATAACTAACAACCAAAGTTTAATATTTAATGTTATAATATTTTGATGTATAAATCTATGCATAAGATGTATTTTCCTAAAAAAGATAATAATTATGCTATTTTTAAAATAGTAATACAAAATAAACAAACGATTTTATTAAAAGTGGGTTGTTTTGCTTGCCACCTGCAACCCATATGCAGACACGAGCCCATGTCTTCCGGTCTTCAGTGCTCCTTTAGGTTTACCTCCTTAATACCTCCTTAATAAAAGCTCACTCCGGTAGGGAACCCTGATATATACCTCCACCCTCCATTCATGACTGTACGGCTTATGGTAGACGAGTGGGAGAAAACAGGGGGGAGTAAAAAAAGCGAATTTTTATCTCGGTAGTTGCAACGCTTGCTGAAAGTTTGACCGCCAAGTCAAGAAAGGAATCCGGAATGGTTAAATACATGCCATCGCGGCTCTTGCTTGAACTTCATGCAAAGCCTTCTCGCAATTACAATTTAAAAAGAAGAAATTAAATCCCTCTCGGTATTCTAATCATAAACAATCCCTTGCTATTTAATGAGGGGTGAAATGAGAGGAGTGAATGAGACTAAGAATGATATCTGTATTTTGTTATTTCGGATGTAAATATGTCATATATTAAATTAAGAATTTATTTAAACTAATAAAAATTTAATATGCATATAATTGATATTACATACCCTTATAGTATAGTAAGGGTTACTTTAGTATTTTACATATGTGAGAATGTGAGTCAGGCATGCCCCATGTGGGTTTTTTTTAGGTATTAGACAACTACCGATCCGCATGCCTTTAGTTGGACCAATCGATTGGCTTAAAGCCTTTCAAAGAACAGGAGTTGATTGGGCAAATGAACTGGTTGATTTTTAGTCCGGTCAACGAAATTTCTCACTAGGGTTCGGGTGGATGATAGCTGGTTGGCAGAGCCTTATGTCCGCCGCTAATGTGTCGACCATTGGATTTTATAAAGATTCGTGCCAACAAAATATTTGTACTCATATTGAGTTGCACGATTTTTGTGTTGTGAAGAGAGCAAGGAAATCTATTCGTAATGCAAAATAAAGAAGATGTATCTAATTTATGGAAGTATAATTGCTTAAGAAATGAGTTCCTTATATTTCAGTGTTCGAGGGATGGCAGTGCTATGCACATTCAAGGGATTCTGTGCTATGCACATTCATTCTCATTTTCTTTTGTGTTGTACTTCATTCTTATCTCTGAACCTATATAATCAGATGAGATCCTCTGATTTGCTTATTGGGTCACAATAGGAGAAGCTCAGAAACAATCGGAGGGATGGCCTATTGTCCTTTTATGGTGCTCTCAGTTTGTTGATGATCTTGTGGTTGATGTAAAAGCGGTCGTTCAACCTGTTCTTGATAAACTGAGCACTCTTATTGTCGAGGCTACAAAGATAACTTGAAACATCTTGTCACAATAGTTATCAAGGAGTGAACTTCCCCCTCCGGTCGATAGACAACAAAAACTTGGTGAAGATGAAGTGTCTTTCATCGTATCCAAGTGGAGTTAATCTAATGGTTTGGGATTTCAATTATATTTTTGATATCTAAGTTTTCTCTTTTATCATGCCTTTTGATGCAGCTGTAGAGATTTTGGTGATTGACTCCCTTTCATCAAATCTCAGTGTTGATCCACCCAAATATGCTACTGCAATTTATCAAATTCCACACGGAGGTGATAAGCTTTGTCAGGGAGGGACAAGAGTTGGTTCACCAAGGTGATCAACACTGAGATTCTTGAGGAGGTAGCAAAAAGGTGTCAAATGCATTCTGGTTCCTTTACACAACGCTTTGGTGAGATGAATAAATAATTTGCCTATGTTATGGCACATCCCCAGAGAGGTGGCATTTGTAGCTTAACAACTTGCAAGAGAGGATGGACCAAATGGAAAGGGAGGGTGTCACCCTGCATGGAGAGTTTGTTGCTTTTTGGGGGTAGATAGTCATCCTCCAAGAATTTATATCACACATCCACTTGGAACTGATGACAATTTGAGAAGCCTCATCTCTCTTGGTTTCAAGTGGATATCGGGCAAGCCGATCATTTTAAGTAGGAGGTTGATGTGTTGAAGAAGAGGTTGCTTCACCAAAGGTTTGTTTCATGTGTAGATGTGAGTGATGATCTTGTAATGTTCTTCCTTTGCGAGCAGCTTTCCAAGAGGTTGTTGATGTAACTTATATTTTATGTGAATAAAAAAATGTATTGTTTAATTAACTCTATTCCTTAGATTTCATGCTGATTTCATTGTCATATCACAACATCCCACATTTGCAGTTTGACATTTCATATTCTCTATTCTCGTATAAATAGGTTGGGATTATTCTTAGACATACATTTTTTTCTTTCTTCCTACTAAAGAATTTTCATCGTACCTCTTTTTTTTGTATGATAGCTCCAAATTTTTTGCAAGAAACCTTTGATTCGATCGCCACCATCAAAACTTCCGCATTCTCGGCGAGTGAGATTAAGGAAATTTAGGACATGTACATCATGAATCCCTCGATTCAACTTCGACTGGTAGCAAGTAATGAGTGGGCAACAAATAGGTTCATCATTGACATAGTATTTTATAAAGACCAGTTTAAGTGAGGTCTTCAGAGGCTAGTGTTCAAAGAACGCTAGTCTTTTTTATACATGTGTGTGGTCATTCGGGCTTAGGTACTACTGAACTCCATGGTGAAAAATATGACCTCATTTTTTCTATTTGAGGATGAAGATCACATGGATGTTACCGTTGTTTAGCCATTTTTTTCTTGTTTAAGATCTATTAGGACAAGTGTAGGTTACAAGGTTCAACAACGTGGTCTTATGATTAAAATTAAGATTGGATGGCCATGTTTTTTATCTCTTGATGCACAAGTGGTTGGAGTATTTGCACTCTTATGATGGAGGGTGAGGTTGCGATGGTGAAGGTTCTGTTTGACCACCTCTAAGCTCATAAAGCACTAACCGAGCCCCAGTGCCTCTCTCTATTTCAATACATAGACCACTTCATCATTTAATTGAACTATAAGGCTACTATGATCGAGGGGTTGTGGACTACTTCCGACAACCACGAGGTAGCCCAGAAGAAGGGGACTATGGAGCCAGTAGCCAAAATGGTACCCCATGGAAGGGCCCCACCTTCTCACAACTTGGGAGAGGAACTCATCTCTCGTTGGAAATAACCTTCATAACTCCAACACCTAATAAAGGAGAAGCTTTTTATACCACTAAGTTTAAAAATTCTCCCTCCATAGAAAATTACAAAATTCAAAATTTATTGTGATAAATATATTATGACCTAAGCGAGAAGTAGAAATGTAAATACGGAGAACCAAGAACTTTACAAAAATTTCCTTTATGTAAATGGTTATTGTTGAACATGATTGAGCTCATGAAACTGTGACCATTTTCTTAAAAAAAATTCTGGAATCCTATTCCTTTGATATCAAAATATTATTACTTCATTGTGAATTTTGATCCATTTGCCCACTTTACAATCTTGTAAATGTGGTTCAATCACGATACCTTGAAATCATTTAACTTCATATATCGTATCATTCTTGAACTAGAAAGAAATAAACCTTAATTTAGAAACAACTTTTGTAACCCTACTAAGGAGACCTAGAACTTGAGATTGCTTTCTTAAGAGATATATATGGATGAATGAACAAAAAATATGTCACCGCATAATGATATTAATCTTCTAACACAATATTGCCAATTCCACACTTTTATAAACCTACGAGTAGATGAATGAATCATGAAAAATAGTAACATATGATGAATTACTAACTACCAAACACAGAGAATAATGATATTATAACGTATCCAACATGGATGAAAAGTTTTGCACCGAGCGTTGGTCTAAAGTAAGAACCCTATTGAAGAAAAAAAAAAAAAGAAGAAATGTAAGGGAGGAGAAAGAAGGGAGAAGAAGAAGAAAAGAAAAAATAAGGGAAGGAGAAGACTAGTTGAGTTGATTAATTAGCTAGGCAGAAAATAACAGATATATCTCTAATGATAAATATCAATCATGATAAGTTCCCGAGGGTGTCTAATGTTTAAATCTAAATTATTTAACCAATTAAATCTTTTCCTTCTCCAAATATTTTCTTAAAAGTTGGAAATTAAAACTAACTTACCACCATATAATATTTTGAACGAATTTCTTAAAGAAAAAGTCCTCGTCATGCTCAAATCTTATGGAATTTTAATTTTAATCTTAAAATTCAAAATTGGTATATTACAAAATAAAGACATTTCCCAAAGGAAAATGTATCAATGTTAACGTGAGCTAAGCTCAATCAATTTAGGGAGGTAATACAATTTTGGAATTTCCATTTGAAATGAAAATTAAGTCAATAAACTAGTAAGAGTTATCTTTAAATGACGAGGAAACTTTTTATAACAGCTCTGACTATTTATTTGGATTGACAGTCGCTCAAAATGCATCTAATTTTAATCCTGAAATATTGATCATTCAATGACAGCTCATCAATGCTAGAGAATGACAAGTATATTATCTATTGATCCCATAATGAAATTTAAATATTTTTTGCCTTAAAAATTTTTATTTCCTAATTATCAACAGACCACAACATTAATTCTTTAGTTGCTTGTCTAATAATGTTTTGGAATGATGAAACCATGGATTATAATTTTTTGGACCACACTTTTGTTGAGATCTAGTTTTCTTCTTTAGAAGCATAGGATCTAATCATATGACTCTCCTATTTGTTATTCTAGAGGATTAGTGATAGAACATGATACACCAAAATAATATCTTATTTTAAGTATACATTTTATGCTTAATTTTTGGTGATATTGCACTTAAAAAAATGTCAATTTTATGTTTTCGTTCCAGGTATATCAATTTTAGATATTTGGTATAAAAGTAGCAAAAAAGATGAAATTTGGAGCCAAAACAGAGAATTTTGAGATTTTGGCACCTAAAATGCCAGAACTGGCGCTTGAAGTGCCACTTTACATAGAGCTAGCGCCTGATGCGCTATTTGATAGAGAGTTGGAGCCTGAAGCACCAAAACCCAGGACAATGAGGTCTTAAGCAGGATGGCACCAGAAGTGTCAGAACCAGCGCCTAAGGCACTAGAGACGATTTTTTGTGGATTAAGGCTATTTGAGATGAATTTTGCTCAAATTTCAAAAGAGACACTTGTTTTAAACACCCCATGGAGTGATTCAATGCATCTAGACACTTTGGAAGATACTTTTATGAAGAGATATGCATCTTGGATCAACAGACATGCCTTTTAAATTCAAAAGGGTTGAATTTTGGATAGAATTTTGGAGGGAATTTTAAATTCTTTTTAGAGAGAGGCAGCCTATAATAAAAGAGAGAGAAGTCTAGAGTTTGAAGGGGGGGAGAAAGAAGAGGCTTGTGAGGGTATTTCGAAGAAAGCAAGAGAGATAAAGAGAGAGAGAAAGAATCAAGGGCTTAGAGATTTTCTTCAATGATTGTAAGAGGATAGGGAAGGTGAGAGATTTCTTCTTCATTACTTTTTTAAGAGAGAATTGAGAGTTCTTGTAAGGAGGGAAAGTTCTTGAAGAAAACTGCTAGAGATTTGCTTGGGAAGGATTGTGAGATAAGTCGTGTTCTTTTATTTTATTGTTTTGTAAACTTATTTTTTATATGAAATTAGTGTTTTGTCGTATCTTTCTCATGAATTCTAAGTAGTCTTCTTTAGTCTTTTCCCTACTTTGAGATATGGTTTTTTTAAGAATTGATTTTGTTTATACAATTTTAAATGTCAATAATTTGTGATGATTTGAACTCCAATATTTATTTACTTTTCAATCTGGTCAATTGAAATGTTAAAATGTGTTGAGAAGCATATGTTCCGAAAGGGCTATGATTTCTACAACTCAGTGAGAATCATATTTAGTCCCATGGGAGAGGATATCATCCATGGGATTGAGTGCAAATAAATAGGAAATATACTTTGTTGGAAGTAGAATTGGAGATTTTAAGGTGAAATTAAAATCCTCAATTTGGTCCAGTTGATAAACTAATGCGAGATTGTTAGCCCTTAGATGAGGGAGTAGTGGTAGCTCTAGAGTGACAGTCAGTATTCTCCCAGCCTAACCACAGAATTAAGGACCAAACTTTGGATTAGTTAATGTTCATTTATGCACTTTGAAGAGAGTAAATAATAATATTGCTCCTATTTGACACAAAATAATATATATATATATATATATATATATATATATATATATATATATATATATATATATATATATATATATATA
>NEWO01000860.1:113187-127133 GCA_003013225.1 Phalaenopsis aphrodite
TTAAATTTGAACTCTTCCTCACAAAAACTTTAACTAGTTTTCATAAGTTTACTTTTGAAAGTTTAACAATTAGTTTAATTAACTTAGTCCTTTAACTACATTTTATTTAGCTTTCACTCATTTATTCTAGATTCAAATTTCATACTTCACTTTTGTAGTTTAAATTGTAGTTTACATTATAATCATAAGAATTTACCTATTAGTATTTCCAACTTCTCTGTGGGATCGATATCTAGGACTCCATTAGAGCCCTTTAATACTTGAGCGATACGTTTACTTGCATTATTTTTAAATGATTTGGCAATTTATAAATTTTTAAAAGATAAAACTATTTTCACTAAAGTTATTTTTTGTTGGGATTAAATTACATATTTTCTATTGTATTTTGTGATATTAAAAAATATTTGCAAAAATAACACACTAAATCCACATAAATCAAGTTTTTGACGTCGTTGTCGGGGACGTAAAATAAAGTATTAGTAAGTTATTTTATAATTTAAATTATTTTATTTAAACTAAAAAAAGTTTTTCTTGTTTAGTTAAAATATTTTCATATTTTAGTGTGTTTGTTTATTTTAATTACTTATTGTGTTTGTTTATGCACATTGTAAGATCTGAAGATTTAGTACGTTACGATTCAGAGTTAGAAAAAACTATTAAGAAAATTAGAAAACAACAGAAAAGAGAGATCATTTTAGTAAAATGGCTTGCAACTCAAGTAATGTTGGAATTGAAAATGAACATCATCAGAGATCTTTAAGAGATTATGATAATCCTACAATATATGAAATCATTTGAGTATACAAAACTCTACTGTAGCGTCCAATTCATTTGAGCTTAAACCTATTATTATCCAAATGGTACAAAAGAATCAGTTCGGAGGAACACCAACTGGGATCCTAATTTACACTTTGCTAGTTTTCTAGAATTGTGTGCTACTTTAAATATGATGAAGTTTCAAATGATGTCGTTAGACTTAGACTGTTTTCTTTTTAATTAAGGGATAAAACTAAGATATAATTAAACTTGTTAGCACCTTGATCTATCCGAACTTGGGGAGACTTATCACGAAAATTTTTATCTAAATATTTCCCACCTTCAAAAACTACTAAACTTAAAAATGATATTAAATATTTTTGTTAATTTGAAGGAGAATCAATTTATGAAGCCTAATAAATATTTAAAGATCTCTGTTGACCTCACTTTTGGTTGAGGTTTAGTTTTTCCCCTTTAGTAGCCTAAGGTCTAGCTATAGGACTTTCCAGTTGACTATTCTTAGAAAACTATATAAAGAACCCTCACCATTAGAAATTTTATACTCCTCTTTGCTCAACATGAAGTTCCATATATTGATCCTAACCTCTAGCACTTAGTAGATAGGATCAATATGAGGGAGCTCAAGGTGAGTTCCCATAAGATTGCTTGCCCTTAGAGTTGACTCTGGTGTTGGTCTAGGGCTAAGGCACTCACTTTCACTCACTCTCACTCACAATCCCTCACAACCCTAAACCCAAATTTTTCTAACTTTGGTCCCTTGATCCTTTGGGAGACTCATGTAGATGGTCCCCTAAACCCATTAGCCCTAGGCTATGGTTTAGCTAAGACCAGTACATAGAGGACTAATACGCCTAAAAATGTAGTATTTTTCATGCTTCATTTTATCATGATATTGAAATTTAAGAATTTGGAGTGAATGGAGCAAAATGAACAAAAACGGAGCAAATCGGGTCAAACAGGGACACACCGGAGCCAATGGGACCTAAACCGAACACTTAAGTGCCTGTGGCCAGTGCTTAAGCATCTAAATTGGCGCTTAGGTGCCACCAGATAAAGAGGGGTGATCTTAAGCTCCCAAAAATAATGCTTAGGCGTTGGTGACGGTTTTCACCATATCTTCTAGAATATACGTCAGATTTGGACAATTTTTGATGTGGTGCTTCGTGCATCTCTTGGGGAATTCATTGCAAATGAGAAAAGAGACTTTCTAGAAGAATTTGGAGGATGGTTATATGGAGTTTTGAAGAGGCACATCAGGCACCATTTGGAAGATTCATTGAATCTGGTCAGTTTTGAAGAGACACTTAAGCATCTCTTGAGAAATTATAAAAAAGGCTTCGAAATGTTTTTAAAACACCTCTTAGATTCTTAAATTAATTGAAAGAGGAGAAGAGGAATTGGAGAAGAAGAGAAGAAGTCTTGGGCGTGAGCCCCAAGCAGGGCGGCAAGGTGATCGAGAAAGAGGAGAGTGAGAGATTGCTTCTTTTCTTTTCACTTTGTTCTTGGAGAGAATTGTTAGGAGATTGCTTTTGCTATACATAAAAAGATTGATTTCTATCAGAGATAAGTATTTTAATTATATTTTAATTTGAATTTAGTACTTTGTTTGTATGTTTTTAAAGTCTTATTCAATGAAAAGTTCTTGTTATTTTTTCATGTGTAGTGAGTAGTTTTATTTACTCTTCCCTCTTGTAATGAATTAGTATGCATGTGTGGGATCTAGAATCGAGTAAAGTGAGAATATATTGTGATGGTTTTACTTTGTTCTTCATTTACATGTAAACTTGATCAACTTGCATGTTAAAATCTGTTGTAAGAACATGTAAGATCTGGGATGGTATTGTCTCAATCAACTGTGCAAGAGTCACGTGAGATTGTATGGATGAGAATGTAGTCCATATAGTTAAGTGCAAATAAATAGGAAAGTAATCTTTAAAGCGTGTAGAATTAGAGGACTTTAGAGTGATAGGCTAAAGCCCCTAATTTAGTTTATTGTTTTAGGTTTTGATGCGAGTTGTCAGCCTCCAAGTGGAGGGATAAGAGGGAACTCTAGAGTAAGAGCTAGTATTTTCTCTACATAGCCCGTCTTCAAAACTATTCAAATTTTAGATGAACCAATGTTCATTATAACATCTCTAGTAAGGGTAAAGACTATAATTGCACCTATATGTCACAATCTCTCCCACTACTTATTTTACTTTTACATGTGTCACTATCTTCATTGCATGAGGAAGAGTACTTTTAATATATTAAAAACCCCACTTTCTGATTTTCACTAAGTATTTTAATTTAGAAGTAGAAGTATTATTATAGTGATAATTGTAGGATAAAATCAAAACTTTTATCGACCTTCCAATCTAGGGCGTGTTATTTTAAACTTAAATTCCTCTTGAAAGTCACCGTGATTAACCTCAATCTCCATAGGATCGATATTCTAGGCTTAATCAGCAAGCCTTATATTACTTGATAATGGTACATATACTTGCGTAGAATACCTAGAAATATCATCAAAATCTTACTTTTCTTGGGATCATGTTTTTAGTGTCATTACCGGGGATTAAAATCTTCAAGTAGTGGTGTCAACATCTTAAATTCTACAAATAAAAAAGAACATCGCGATCAAGTTTTTGGCGCCTTTTTTAGGAGATTTCAGCAGATGATCTT
Organism: Phalaenopsis aphrodite; assembly: GCA_003013225.1. NCBI lineage: Eukaryota > Viridiplantae > Streptophyta > Magnoliopsida > Asparagales > Orchidaceae > Phalaenopsis > Phalaenopsis aphrodite. The sequence continues at coordinate 116,629 of NEWO01000860.1, forward strand.
GACTTTTAGGAGAATTTTAGTTGAAGTAATTAGGCTTAGACTTGGAAACTGTAGTGTCTTAAAAACTATTTTTGTGTGAAATGTTTTTTTGTATGAAAAGTGTTGTGAAAAAATCTGTTTGTTTGAAAAACAAGGTGTTTATGAAAATGTTTTATCGTGTTGAATATATTTTTTGTTTTATTTGTTTAATTATTAATGTATTATTTGTTGTGTTATGTATGCAAAACAGAGGAGCTATAAGACTTGTGTCTTATGATCTTGAGTTAGAAAAAAGGAAAAAAATCAAAAAATAGAAAGGACTTGAAAAACTAGAAATGGAAATTGAAAAAATTCAAAATAATAACTTAGAAAATCATCATAAATCATTGAGAGATTATGTAAATCCTACGACAGATGAAATTCACTCAGGTATATAAACCCCTGTCGTAGAAGTTGACTTGTTTGAAATAAATCCATCGATTATCCAACTAGTGCAGAACAACCAGTTTGGGGGAACTCCTTCAGAGGATCCTCATTTACACTTACCAAATTTCTAGAAATTTGTGCTACATTTTGTTATAACGGCATGTCAGATGATGCTGTTTGACTAAGACTTTTTCCTTTCTCACTAAGTGATAAGACTAAAATGTGGTTATACTCATTAGCACCTGGCTCTATTAAAAATTGGGAGGAGTTAACTCAGAAATTCTTAGCTAAGTATTTTCCACCTTCAAGGACTCTTAACATTAGAAACAATATTATCTCATTTTGTCTGTATAAAGGGGAATAAATATACAAAACCTAGGAAAGATTTAAGGAACACCTAAATAAGTTTCCACACCATGCCCTGCTCGATTGGTTAATCATTCAAACTTTTTACAATGGGTTATTAGGATCCCTTAGGTCTACAATTGACGCTGCCACTGGTGGATCATTAATGTCAAAACCATTTGATGTAACATATGCGTTAATTGAAGAAATGACTACAATTGAATTTCAATGGTAGCCAATGTTCATGATATGGATGTGTTTGCAATTCTTGCATCTCAGGTTGCTACAATATCAAGGGAGTTGGACCAACTGCCTTGTAAGCGCTATTTCAGGTTGGTTTGTGGGGTTGCCCGTAAGAAGCTGTCAGTCACCGAAAATAAAATTTTGTCGCCCGCTTCGGAAGGACGTTGTAGTATGAAATGAAACTGACTCCATATTTTTCATAGTTTAAAATGAAAGAGCGTTGTACCTCAAATCCTGTATCTATTCTGAAGGATAAATACAAGACTTGAGGATGAAGCTCGATCAAATAAACTAAGGAAAGTATGACGTACGTTTGGTCTGCGAAATCTTTGTATTTACCGACAAGTTCCCCTATTTAATATAAAGGATTAAATATGGTTTATATTAACTTGGGTTCAAACATGCTTCCTATAAGGGCAAGCCCCTATAGTTAATTACATCCTAAATGACGAAAGTCACTTAAGAAGACTCTCGATAAAAATCAGGAAATATTATTTTCAAGGAATTTCAAAGGGTAAGACTCTTCAACGAAATCAGATGTAGAGGTGTGAAAGGGGATTGGCTCAAATTTGGAATATTTTTTAGTAGAATCCAAAGTAAAAATAACTAGGGGATGTCATGGATCTTGAGGAGAACCTCCGTGGCTTCCCAAGCTATCCTAATGTTTGGCTTCAGTTTTGAGGAGAAATATTTAGGTGTTTCATCCTGCTAATTTTATTAGTTAGGGCTTACATTTGTCTGAAATGATGATACAAATAGTCTGGAACATGTGAGGATTTAGGTCATGACAAACGACAACCTCTGAATCCTAAGACGAGTTAGGGCTTATATTGTATAGCACGGCTATGCAAAGGCCAAGAGATAAGGTGAGGATTTACGTTGCATAAGCAAGCAACCTCGAAGTCCTGTGACTTTGTTGTTTAAGTCTATAGAAGGAAGATTGGTTTAGCTGGGGAAGACATGTTTTGTTGTTGAAGAAGGCGGTGCTGCCCACCATGCTAGCTCTAAGCTCCTTGCCACGATAAGTTTGAGTTAACTAGTGTGTCAAATTATAACATCAAATCAGGTGGCCCTATGGTTGAAGTTCTTTAAAATTTATGAGGGCATATTAAAGTTGATTAGAGTGACACCGCATAGGATCCTACGGTTCCCTCGTTCTAGCATCACTATTTTCTATTGGATTCACTTAGTCCAAATGAACTTACTAAACTCAACTTAATGAGTTCCATAAGTTCATTTAAACCTTGGGAAGCCTCATTAGCAACCGTAGGTTACCTCCTCTGAGGGATTCCCGATCGTCCGATAGAGACATCTTAATTTAGTTGAAGTCAGCTCATCTAAGACATTCTCTTCAGTGTGAGGTTGAGCCTTGCGCGTAGATGTGGTAGCTCTGGTTTTGATCACGTGGACATCCATGAAATCTTCCTCCAAGTAATCATTGTAATCAAAATCCTCATTGTCACAATTGGCTGAAATTCCATGTTCTCGAGCTAACTCAAAAATCTTGATCCTGAGTTTCTCAACTTTTTCCTCAATTATTGATTCCTTGATTGCTTTAAGTTCTGGAGGATCTTGATGGAAATCCTCAACTTGTTCCTCCATCTCGCTGGATATTTTCGCGACGATGTCCGATATCTTAGGCACTGGTTTTACTTCTTGTCTTGTAGGCTCACTGAACTATATCGGTGCAGCAACCTTGGGTACCCATACCCTCTTCTTGTTTGACGATGATGTCTCAGGATAGAACGTCTTATTAGAAACATCGGTATGTCGAGAAAAGGTATGCTTCCCGTGGTGTTGACTGGCTACAGTGTAAGGTAATTGTCTTGTCTTTCTTTCCGTGATCGCAGGAATGACTGGTAAACTTCTCGGACCCAGTCTTAACTTAATCGGCTGGCGATCTGCGGTCCTGGTGGCGGTATGGTCGGTGGTGACTATAGTAGTATTGGCTTGGTTTCCTAAACGGAGCCAGACGGGAACACATGTGGGTGACTTTATAGTCGACCAAAGAGATTTTCTAGCGGTCTTAATATCCTTCAAAATTTCATTTTTCATATGAGGGGATATTGCATGTCCCACTCGTTAAGTAATTCACTAACCGAATATCCTTCTTTAGTAGCAAGACTTCTGAAGACTGCACTAACTCGGGTGATGGAGATGAATTTCTTTCCCTCCTCACCATGTCCATGAAGTGATGGTAATGCTGCAACAATCTTCCAGATACTATCATATCCATCAGTATATGTCAAAGGATGGAATCTACTCCCTCATAAGAGTGGATAAACTTCTGGTAATTCCTCTTCAACTTGAGGAGGCTCCCCCTCAATGGGTGTGTTTTCAGGAGTCTGGGCTTTGATGGCCCTCTGAACTCTTCTATTGCGGTTCCTCCTTTGAGTTCGGGTCAGTGGTACAGTCCTTGAGCTTGAACCGATCTCCAACACGGGTGGCGGAACAGTTAATCTTTCAATCGAATCTTCAACCACCATCACTTCTTTTCCCTTAGCAGTAACAGGGATAGCAGGCTTGATGATAGCAGCTTTAGCCTTCTTGCAGGCAGGGAAGTTTTGAAGGCAGTTCAAATTGAATTCTGCAGACGGCTCTTGTACTTTCGAAGCAGCGATCTTCATTACCATGAATGGGGTTTTCCCGAGGATAACCTCGAGGTCTTCAAATCCAGCTCCGAACTTGTGGTGGGAGTGACGTTACGGGCTTTGCGGTCCGTTGGCAGGTTGCAGGAGAAGCTCAGCGTTGTGTAGTCCATCGCAACGGACTTTAAAACAAAAAGTTTTAGGGTTAGCTATATGGTCAAAAATCTCGTAATCTTTAGTACAAGCACTGAAAATAGATGTTAATCTGTAGACCGGGCGCGTCTTAATTTACAGGTAATTTTAACATTTTTGTTCAAAAAGGTGTAAGATTTAATTTATATTTCAAAGTGCGCGCAGCATAACACGGTTTGGTTTAATTTGTGAAGTAGCAAATAAAATTTGGAAGGGAGATGTGAACAATTTTAGGACCCAGTGCGAGACCCAATTAGTGGCAGAAAATGCCCAGGTGGAATTAGTCCACCGACACACCTATTGGGGGTCCGACCCCACATGAAAATTTACAGAGTCCTTAATGGCCTTTTGAACACCTCTGTTCAAAGATGGTTGAAGAGCTAGTGTTGAAGTCCAAGGAGTTAACTATACTTTCCCAAGATAGAAATGGGTAAAGTATGCCAAAGGAAGAAAGGTAATTTGGTCCACGAGGGACAAGGACATATTACCAATGTGTGAAGATAATATTTCTTGATTTGTATGGAGAGAAAATCTTGTCCCCAGCAGAGTTTCCAGAAGCTGTCGGCGCTATTTCGGGTTGGTTTGTGGGGTTGCCCGTAAGAAGCTGTCGGTCACCGGAATCGAAATTTCGTCGTCCGCTTCGGAAGGACATTGAGGTATGAAATCAAACTGACCCCATATTTGTCATAGTTTAAAATGAAAGAGCACTGTACCTCAAATCCTGTATCTGTCCCGAAGGATAAATATAAGACTTGAGGATGAGGCTCGATCAAATAAACTAAGGAAAGTATGACGTCCGTTTGGTCTGCGAAACCTTTGTATTTGCCGACAAGTTCCCCTTTTTAATATAGAGGATTAAATAGGGTGTATATTAAGCTGGGTTCAGACATGCTTCCTATAAGGGCAAGCCCCTATAGTTAATTACATCCTAAATGACCAAAGTCACTTAAGAAGATTCTCGATAAAAATCAGGAAATATTATTTTCAAGGAATTTCAAAGGGTAAGACTCTTTAACGAAATCAGATGTAGAGGTGTGAAAGGGGATTGGCTCAAATTTGGAACATTTTTTTGTAGAATCTAAAGTAAAAATAACTAGGGGATGTCATGGATCTAGAGGAGAACCTCGGTGACTTCCTAAGCTATCCTAATGTTTGGCTTCAGTTTTGAGGAGAAATATTTAGGTGTTTCATCCTGCCAACTTTATTAGTTAGGGCTTACATTTGTCTGAAATGATTATACAAATAGTCTGGAAGATGTGAGGATTTAGGTCATGACAAACGACAACCTCTGAATCCCAAGACGAGTTAGGGCTTATATTGCATAGCACGGCTATGCAAAGGCCTAGAGATAAGGTGAGGATTTACGTTGCATAAGCAAGCAACCTCGAAGTCCTATGACTTTGTTGTTTAAGTCTATGGAAGGAAGATTGGTTTAGCTGGGGAAGACATGTTTTGCTGTTGAAGATGGTTGTGCTGCCCACCATGCTAGCTCCAAGCTCCTTGCCACGATAAGTTTGAGTTAACTAGTGTGTTAAATTATGACATCAAATCAGGTGGCCCTATGGTTGAAGTTCTTTAAATTTTATGAGGGCATATTAAAGTTGATTAGAGCGACACCGGTTAGGATCCTACGATTTCCTCGTTCTAGCATCACTATTTTCTATTAGATTCACTTAGTCCAAATGAACTTACTAAACTCAACTTAATGAGTTCCATAAGTTCATTTAAACCTTGGGAAGCCTCATTAGCAATTATAGGTTACCTCCTCCGAGGGATTCCCGATCGTCCGATAGAGACATCTTAATTTTGTTGAAGTCAGCTCATCTACGGCTTTCTCTTCAATGTGAGGTTGAGCCTCGCGCGCAGATGTGGTAGCTCTGGTTTCGATCACGAGGACATCCATGAAATCTTCCTCCAAGTAAACACTGTAATCAAAATCCTCATTGTCACTATTGACAGAAATTCTGTGTTCTCAAGCTAACTCAGAAATATCGATCCTGAGTTTCTCAACTTTTTCCTCAATTATTAATTCCTTGATTGCTTTTAGATCTAGAGGACCTTGATGGAAATCCTCAACTTGTTCCTCCATCTCTGTGGCTATTGTTGCGACGATGTCTGATATCTCAGGAACTCGTTTTACTTCTTGCCTTGCAGGCTCACTAAACTGTATTGGTGCAGCAAACTTGGGTACCCATACCCTCTTCTTTTTTGACGATGATGTCTCAGGATGGAACATCTTAGTAGAAACATCGGTATCTCGAGGGAAGGTATGCTTCCCGTGGTGTAGACTGGCTACAGTGTCAGGTAATTTTCTTGTCTTTCTTTCCGTGATCGCAGAAATGACTGGTAAACTTCTCGGACGCAGTCTTAACTTAATCGGTTGGCGACCTGCGGTTCCGGTGGTGGTATGGTCGGTGGTGACTATAGCAGTATCGGCTCGGTTTCCCAAATAGAGCCAGACGGGAACACGGGTAGGTGACTTTATCGTCAACCTATGATATTTTCCAGGGGACTTAATATCCTTCAAAATTTCATTTTTCATATGAGGGGATATTGCATGTCCCACTTGTTAAGTAATTCACTAACCGAACATCTTTATTTAGTAGCAAGCCTTCTGAAGACTGCACTAACTCGGGTGATGGGGATGAATTTCTTTCCCTCCTCACCATGTCCATGAAGTGATGGTAATGCTGCAGCAATCTTTGGGATACTCTCATATCCATCAGTATCTGTCTGAGGATGGAATCTACTCCCTCGTAGGAGTGGATAAACTTCCGGTAACACCTCTTCAACTTGAGGAGGCTCCCCCTCAATGGGTGTGTTTTCAGGAGTCTAGGCTTTGATGGCCATCTGAACTCTTCTATTGTGGTTCCTCCTTTGAGTTCGGGTCAGTGGTACAGTCCTTGAGATTGAGCCGATCTCAAACACGGGTGGCGGAACAGTTAATCTTTCAGTCGAATCTTCAACCACCATCACTTCTTTACCCTTAGCAGTAGCAGGGATAACAGGCTTGATGACAACAACTTTAGCCTACTTGCAGGCAGGGAAGTTCTGAAGGCAGTTCAAATTGAATTCTGCAGACGACTCTTGTACTTCCGGAGAAGCGATCTTCATTACCATGAATGGGGCTTTCCCGAGGATAACCTTGAGGTCTTCAAATGCACCTCCGAACTTGATGGTGGGAGCAACGTTACGAGTGCTACAGTCCGTTGGCAGGTTGCAGGAAAAGGCCAGCGTTGGGTAGGCCATCGCAGCGGGCTTTAAAACAAAAAGTTTTAGGGTTAGCTATATGGTCAAAAACCTCGTAATCTTTAACGCAAGCACCGAAAATAGAGGTTAATCTGCAGACCGGGCAGGTCTTAATTTACAGGTAATTTTAATATTTTTGTTCAAAAAGGTGTAAGATTTAATTAATATTTCAAGGTGCGCGTAACACAACATGATTTGGTTTAATTTGCGAAGTAGCAAATCAAATTTGGAAGGGAGATGTGAACAATTTTAGGGCCCAGTGCGGGACCCAATTAGTGGCAGAAAATGCCCAGGTGGAATTAGTCCACCGACACACCTTTTGGGTGTCCGACCCCACATGAAAATTTAAAGAGTCCTTAATGGCCATCTGAAAACCTCTGTTCAAAGATGGTTGAACAGCTAGTGCTGAAGTCCAAGGTGTTAGCTATACTTTCCCAAGATAGAAATGGGTAAAGTACGCCAATGAAAGAAAGGTAATTTGGTCCACGAGGAACAAGGACATATTACCGATGTGTGAAGACAATAATTCTTGATTTGTGTGGAGAGAAAAGCTTGTACCCAATGGAGTCGCAAGAAGCTGTCGGTGCTATTTTAGGTTGGCTTTTGGGGTTGCCCGTAAGAAGCTGTCGGTCACCGGAATCAAAATTCCATCGCCCGCTTCGGAAGGACATTGAAGTATGAAGTCAAACTGACTCCATATTTTTCATAGTTTAAAATGAAAGAGCGTTGTACCTCAAATCCTGTATCTATCCCGATGGATAAATACAAGACTTAAGGATGAGGCTCGATCAAATAAACTAAGGAAAGTATGACGTCCAACTGGCCTGCGAAACCTTTGTATTAGCCGACAATTTCGCCTATTTAATATAAAGGATTAAATAGGGTTTATATTAAGCTGGGTTCAGACATGGTTACTATAAGGGCAAGCCCCTATAGATAATTACATCCTAAATGACCAAAGTCACTTAAGAAGACTCTCGATAAAAATCAGGAAATATTATGTTCAAGGAATTTCAAAGGGTAAGACTCGTCAACGAAATCGGACGTAGAGGTGTGAAAGGGGATTGGCTCAAATTTGGAACATTTTTTTGTAGAATCCAAAGGAAGAATAATTAGGGGATGTCATGGATCTAGAGGTGAACCTCGGTGACTTCCCAAGCTATCCTAATGTTTGGTTTTAGTTTTGAGGAGAAATATTTAGGTGTTTCATCCTGCCAATTTTATTAGTTAGGGCTTACATTTGTCTGAAATGATCATACAAATAGCCTGGAAGATGTGAGGATTTAGGTCGTGACAAACGACAACCTTGGAATCCTAAGACGAGTTAGGGCTTATATTGTATAGCAGGGCTATGCAAAGGCCTAAAGATAAGATGAGGATTTACGTTGCATAAGCAAGCATCCTTGAATTCCTATGACTTTGTTGTTTAAGTCTAAGGAAGGAAGATTGGTATAGCTCGGGAAGACAGGTTTTGCTGTTGAAGATGGCCGTGCTGCCCACCATGCTAGCTCCAAGCTCCTTGCCACGATAACTTTGAGTTAACTAGTGTGTCAAATTATAACATCAAATCAGGTGGCCCTATGGTTGAAGTTCTTTAAATTTTATGAGAGCATATTAAAGTTGATTAGAGCAACATCGGTTAGGATCCTACGGTTCCCTCGTTCTAGCATCACTATTTTCTATTGGATTAACTTAGTCCAAATGAACTTACTAAACTCAACTGAATGAGTTCCATAATTTCATTTAAACCTTGGAAAGCCTTGTTAGCAACCGTAGGTTACCTCCTCCGAGGGATTCCCGATCATCTGATAGAGACATCTTAATTTAGTTGAAGTCAGCTTATCTACGACATTCTCTTCAGTGTGAGGTTGAGCCTCGCGCGCAGATGTGGTAGCTCTGGTTTTGATCACATGGACATCCATGAAATCTTCCTCCAAGTAATCACTGTAATAAAAATCCTCATTGTCACTATTGACAGATATTCCGTGTTCTCGAGCTAACTCAGAAATCTTGATCCTGAGTTTCTCAACTTTTTCCTCAATTATTGATTCCTTGATTGCTTTAAGATCTGGAGGACCTTGATGGAAATCCTCAACTTGTTCCTCCATCTCGGTGGCTATTGTCGCGACGATGTCGGATATCTCAAGCACTGGTTTTACTTCTTGTCTTGCAGGCTCACTGAATTGTATCGGTGCAGCAAACTAGGGTACCCATACCCTCTTCTTCTTTGACGATGATGTCTCAGGACGAAACGTCTTAGTAGAAACATCGGTATGTCGAGGGAAGGTATGCTCCCCGTGGTGTAGACCGGCTACAGTGTCAGGTAATTGTCTTGTCTTTCTTTCCGTGATTGCAGGAATGACTGGTAAACTTCTCGGACCCAGTCTTAACTTAATCGGCTGACGACCTGCGGTCCTGGTGGCGGTATGGTCGGTGTTGACTATAGCAGTATCGGCTCGGTTTCACAAATAGAGCTAGACGGGAACACGGGTAGGTGACTTTATGGTCGACCTATGAGATTTTCTAGCGGACTTAATATCCTTCAAAATTTCAATTTTCATATGAGGGGATATTGCATGTCCCACTCGTTAAGTCATTCACTAACAGAACATCCTTCTTTAGTAGCAAGCCTTCTGAAGACTGCACTAACTCGGGTGATGGGGATGAATCTCTTTCCCTCCTCACCATGTCCATGAAGTGATGGTAATGCTGCATCAATCTTCGGGATACTCTCATATTTATCAGTATCTGTCAGAGGATGGAATCTACTCCCTCGTAGGAGTGGATAAACTTCCGGTAATACCTCTTCAACTTGAGGAGGCTCCCTCTCAATGGGTGTGTTTTCAGGAGTCTGGGCTTTGATGGCTCTCTGAACTCTTCTATTGCAGTTCCTCCTTTGAGTTCGGGTCAGTGGTACAGTCCTTGAGCTTGAACCAATCTCAAACACGGGTGATGGAACAGTTAATCCTTCAGTCAAATCTTCAACCACCATCACTTCTTTTCCCATAGCAGTAGCAGGGATAGTAGGCTTGATGACAACAGCTTTAGCCTTCTTGCAGGTAGGGAAGTTCTGAAGGCAATTCAAACTGAATTCTGCATAAGGCTGTTGTACATCCGGAGCGGCGATCTTCATTACCACGAATGGGGCTTTCCTGAGGATAAGCACAAGGTCTTCAAATTTAGCTCCGAACTTGATGGTGGGAGCGACGTTAGGGGTCTTGCGGTCCGTTGGCAGGTTGCAGGAAAAAGTTCGCATTGGGTAGGCCATTGTAGCGGGCTTTCAAACAGAAAGTTTTAGGGTTAGCTATATGGTTAAAAATCTCGTAATCTTTAGCGCAAGCACTGAAAATAGAGGTTAATCTGTAGACCGAGCGGGTCTTAATTTACAGGTAATTTTAACATTTTTGTTCAAAATGTTGTAAAATTTAATTAATATTTCAAAGTGCGCGCAACACAAGACGATTTGGCTTAATTTGTGAAGGA
>NEWO01000860.1:127983-164187 GCA_003013225.1 Phalaenopsis aphrodite
CTTCAACAAAATCGGACGTAGAGTTGTGAAAGGGGATTGGCTCAAATTTGGAACATTTTTTTGTAGAATTCAAAGGAAGAATAACTTGTGGATGTCATGGATCTAGCGGAGAACCTCAGTGACTTCCCAAGCTATCCTAATGTTTGGCTTCAGTTTTGAGGATAAATATTTAGGTGTTTCATCCTGCCAATTTTATTAGTTAGGGCTTACATTTGTCTGAAATGATCATACAAATAGCCTGAAAGATGTGAGGATTTAGGTCGTGACAAACGACAACCTCGAAACTCTAAGATGAGTTAGGGTTTATATTGTATAGCATGCAAAGGCCTATAGATAAAGTGAGGATTTACATTGCATAAGCAAGCAAACTCGAAGTCCTATGGCTTTGTTGTTTAAGTCTAAGGAAGGAAGATTGGTTTAGCTGGGGAAGACAGGTTTTGCTATTGAAGATGGCCGTGCTGCCCGCCATGCTAGCTCCAAGCTCCTTGCCACGACAAGTTTGAGTTTTCTATTATGTCAAATTATAACATCAAATTAGGTGGCCCTATGGTTGAAGTTCTTTAAACTTTATGAGGGCATATTAAAGTTGATTAGAGTGACACCGGTTTGGATCCTACGGTTCCCTCGTTCCGGCATCACTATTTTCTATTGGATTCGCTTAGTCCAAATGAACTTACTAAACTCAACTTAATGAGTTCCATAATTTTATTTAAACCCTGGGAAGCCTCGTTAGCAACCGTAGGCTACCTCCTCTGAGGGATTCCTGATCGTCCGATAGAGACATCTTAATTTTGTTGAAGTTGTGGTTTTGTGTGACTTTTGTGATTAAATTTTGAGTTGTTTTTTGTTTTGCATGTTGTGGCGATGAATTTTTACTTGGTTGATTTTAGTTTTAGTTTTTGTTATGGTCTTGGTTAAAATGCATGGTGACATTATTGTTTAGCATGCAAATTTGCAGGTATAAAGGTGCAGTATGAAAGTATAAGAAAGACAACGCTGAAAACTGTAAAAGTGTACTTGGCGAGTTTTCTCGTTCCACCACCTGAAACTTAAAATACATGTTAAGGAAGTTTATGAAGAGAAGGAAAGGTAAATTTTGGTAATTTTGCTAACCCTATGTCATATCTTGGTGAGTCGTTAAAAATTTCATTAAGGATGATTCCATTGAGCAAAGGATATTAAGTTTAATAGACCTCTGAGGTATCCAACAAGTTAGGAAGGAGAAGCGGGTCCATGCCTCCTTCTCACCAACTTGTGAAAAGCGTCGAGTCCATTTAAACTTATTACGTTGTTTAATGGTTCATCTTATAAATATCCTTATTACTCAATAAACTTTGATGTCTCAATTATCCCTAAGAAAGGGGTAATTGTCATTTATCATCTAATTTGAAAATTATGTGAGTGAGTTCCCTTGAAGGGGAAGTTAGTGTAATTTCAACACTTAGCCAAGTTCTTAATCCTAATTGGGCTTAGTGGTGTTTCAAGGATGTTTGATTTAATTATGTTTATTTCTTTAATCTTTTTTTAATCAATTTTGATTTAGCTTAAGTCACCAGTGAGCTCTTATGGCCTAAGTGAGTGTCTTTATTAGTTTTTTTTAGTGGTCATGATTCATGATTGAGATTTTATTTGAAAATCAAGATAGTTGTATTAAATTGATTAGTTATTGACTTCAAAATTCATACCCCTAAGTCCAGGATCATTTAGTTTTAATAAACATCTAAATTTTAATAATTTAGAAATTTATTAATCTTAATTGAGAAAGTGAGATTGGTTTCTACCATTTAAACCCCTTTTGTCTTAAGCATCAAATAAATTGATTAAGATTAGAGGTTACACATTCCCCTCTTTGAATTAGGCCTAAATGTTAATTAAGATAAGATTTCCAAAATTACACATTTGCCCTTAAGGCTCTAACACGTCATAATTTGTCAAATTCAATTTAAATGATTTTGAAACTTTTATCCTACCTCATTCATGTGTCAATTAAGACATCAGAGGAGAAAATATGATTTTTTAAAATTTGATTTAATTTATATAATTATTTTAATGCAAAAATTGGATTTTTCCAATAAAATTCTTAACTTAACCAAGGTAAATTATAATCCCTTAAAATTTTTACTACAGGTAAACCTAGATTAGAGAAACATTTATATCAAATTTCAAAATTTTTTGAATTCTTTGTGATTTATTAGAATTATTTAAAATTCTAGGTTATTTAGTAAAAATAAAATATTTTAGATGTGAAAATAAGGTTTTGTATTTTTGAAAAATCTCTCTAAGGTAAGAAAACCCAGAGGAGAAAAATTTATATTTTTTTTATTTTTCTTTGATTTGTTGGAATTATTTTAGTAAAAAAACTCATTTTTAGGCTTTAAAGATTATTTTTAAGCTTTGAAATTAAATATCTTTATTCAGAGAATGAGGAAAAATATTTTAATTGTTCCTAAGTGATTAGAAAGCAATTTAGAACATTTTCATGAGTTTTATCATTTTTGTGATTTTTATAAATTTTTAATTATTTAAATATTTAGAATAGGCTAAAAATCAATTTTTTATTTTAAGTATCATCTTATTTTTAGAAAATACCCCTGATCACAGAAAACTCAAAAAACTAAGTTTCATAATTTTTTGAGTTATATTTTGATTTTTAAAAATCATTTAAGTGTTAAAAGTGGTATTTATCTTTAAAAATCAACTTAAGGTGTCAAATGAACTCAAAATATTTTAAAATTTTTATGATGAGTTCTCTGGATCATAAATCACAGTGGAGATCAAAAATCAAGTCATTTAAATGTTTAAATTTTGCAAATTATCTTAGTGATTTAATATTTGTAAAAATTAAGGATATTTTAAATGACTTGACGCATGAAATTATTTCCAAAGGTTTCTCTAGTTATGGTGGACCTTTAAAAATTTTCTTAGGATTTTATAATCAATATGCTAATTTTCATGATTATTTTAAAGAAATAATGTGAAATAACTTGAAAAATATGGGTCTCTGTATAGGAACCTCCTCTGACTTTGGAAAAAAAATCAGAGAATACTTCTCCTCACAGAGGCTACAACATGCTAAAATTCCAAGCCAAGGTGATGTGCCATTATGCATGGAGAATCAAATGATCCCAAACAGTGTTTGATTAATTAAAAATAAAATATGCATCAAATAGACTTCAAATTTGTTCCACATTGTTCTCCTTTGTTCACTGAACAAGTGGGTATTTTTATTTTATTTTTGTGATTTTTCTAAAAAACGTTTTGAATTTCCTAAGTTAAGGGTATTTAAATAAACAGGAAAAGCCCTATTTATCAATTTAAGCAGCGCGTGCTGACTAGATCCTAGGCAGCTCCGAAGGTATGCGTGGCGCACTCTGGTTGGACACTGTCGTGCACGTAGCTGCTGACTCGGCCTGCTGTTTATGTTCCGAAGCCCTGTCCGACTTGATCTCCCCCAACCATTTGATACACACTTAATCGAACGGCTCCCCGTCATCATTCCCGATAGAATGATCCCGTGCCCGTCCCCACTAAAACCCTAAGATCTCGGCCTAGACTCAACCAAATCACTTCGGGTTTGATCCTATGGACTCGTCTAAGTGAGAAAAACACATCCATACAGTTAAGGTGCCATGAAATCAAGCTTAAGTAAATGGAGAATCAAAATAAACTCAGAAGGAGGAGAGGTTTTATACCTTTGCTCTAAGAAGGGAGGCTTCAATCAGAGGTGCTCGACACGTTCATTAGGGTCCAAGGAGGCTAGGGATTGAGTCCTTGGTCTTGGTGTAAGGCCTAGGTATGAATTCAACCAAGCTCGATTTTAGGTGTTGGTCTAGAGCTATGGTAGAGGCTCTGTGGAAGGGGGGGTTTGATGGGGCTTTAGATTTTTTCACTATTGTGAAGGTGTGGGTGAAGTTAATTTGTGTTTGATGGACTGTGGAGGTGTATTGGGTTCTGTTCTGCTTTTTGGCAAGGTTTCAAGCTCAAAATTGAACTCCGACAATAGGAATGGGTGAGGGAAAATGGTTGGAATGCACTGAGGGATCATAAGGAAGCTCTGTGTGAAGTTTGGAGAGGCCTCTCTAAGGAAATTTTAGCACACCTCCCATGGCCATGAGAGGTGAGTTTTTATTAAAATGGTCTCTGAGGGCATAAGTTTGGGTGCATTGTGGTGCTTAGGTGGAGGGCAGAGGAGCTCCATAGTTTTATTTGGATGAGCTGGCCTCTAGGTTTGATTTGAGTGAGGTGCCATGGGGTTGGCTTTCTTTTTTGGGCTTTTTCGGCCACTAGGCTGGCCAGCCGACCAAAGGGAGGTGGCTAGGAGCTCAGGGAACCCAGAGGAATCCATCACAATAATTTAATGCAAATGTGCTTTGATTTAGCAAAGATATCTTAAGCATGTGCATTTTTTGAAATAAGATCCCTTAATTTTGAGGGACCTTTGTTCCATGGCTTGATTTAGGTGATTTCATGGTGTTTATACTGGTCACTAAGTCAAACTAATGGCTATGGTGGAGTTAATTTGGTGGCTTTAGGGTGGTTAGGTCACATTTTGTGCATGGGTCCAAGTGGGTGCAAATGACCAAAACTTTTGTTTGGGCTAGGTTATCCATGTAAATTGGCCCAAATAATTGTTTCATTTGGTGTATATAATCATAAGGAACAACTTTGGTGAAGGATGGGTGTCGTTTTGAGTTCAATTGGAGGGAATTTTGAACTTTAATCAATTTGGTCTTGTTGGGCTAGGCTTGGGTCTTGCTTGGGTTAGCCTTGGGCTAAGTCCAAATTAATTATTTTAAATGGTCAATATGGACCTCCTGAAGAGCTTTCAACATGAATTGGATTCCAATTTTGAGGTTAAGGCAATCAATTGGGTGAACTTTGGCGACTTAGCCAATTTGGGGCTAAATTTTGGAATTTTGAATTTAGGCCAAAATCAAATGGATTTAAGACTTAACCAAGGTCAATTTATGGTTTATTTTTATGTATAGGAATCTTATAAAGATTTTTAAACATTAATTGAGGCCAATTGACTAGGCTATGGGCTCAATTTGGTGAGATTAGGTCATATGGTCAAAATTGGGGTTTTGACTCAAATCAAAATTGGGTTCAAATCATGGACCAATTAAGCTTGGATTTAGTTTAATTTGGTCATATCAAAAGTGAATTTGAGTTTAGGATTGTAATTGGGCTCAATAGAGATCCAATTGATGGACATTTGAGTTGGATTTGGGGAAATTTGAGTCTTTAAAGGGCAATTTGGGGACTTTGGTTAAAGATGGTCAAATTGACCAAATTGGGTCATATGGTAGTTTAGAGAAATGAAATTGGGAATATTTAGGATTTATTGGGATTTTTTGAGAATTTTTGGAATTTTTTGTCCAAGAGGGGTATTTTGGTAATTTGGGGATGTTTTAGGGTAAAAGGCCAAGATGGGCATTTTGGTAGAGTTGAGGTACTAATCATCACCAACAAGACATGGACCAATGGAAATCCCATTTTGGGTCCTCTACATAGTGGTCTTAGCTAAACCATAGCCCTAGGGCTAGTAGGTTTAGGGGACCTTCTACATGAGTATCCCAAAAGGTCAAGGGATCCGGGCTAGAAATTTAAGTTCAGGGTTGTGAGTGATTGTGAGTGTAGATGAGTGTAGATGAGAGTAGTGAGTGAATTAGATCCAGACTAACACCTAGGGTCAAGGTCCAACAGTCCTAAGGGTAACTCATCTTGAGTTTCCCCCATAGTGATCCCACCTACTAAATGCTAGAGGTTAGGACCAATATGTGGAACTACAAGTTGAGTGGAGAAGAGTTTGGAATTTCCAGTAGTGAGGGTTCCGTGTCTAGTTTTCTAGGAATATTCAACAGCAAAATTCCTATGGCTAGACCCTAGGCTACTAAAGAGGAAAACAACTAAACCTCAACCAAAAATGAGGTAAACATGCCTCAATTCACTGTAGTAAGTGAGGAAAGTTCATTAGGGAATATGATTGATTCTAACTTATCATATGAGACTTTAAATACCATAAGCAACCTATTTTTTAACTTTTACAACTCAGGTTGGAAGAATCATCCTAATTTTAACTGATATCATACTATTTTGGATGGAAACCAACAATGGGAAAGTAATCATTTAAATCCTAATTGAAGTTGGAATAATTAGAGGAACACAAACTATAGACCTTCATATCCACCAAACTCTAAAAATGATCAACAATTTGAGGATAAGAAGATGTCTATAGAAGAAGTGGTATTACAAATGAGAAACTAGTTGCAAGGTCAAAATGTTGCGATTAGAAACATAGAGAATCAATTGGGACAAATTGCCAATTCACTTAGCAATAAACCCCAAGGAACACTTCCTAGCAACACTTAGAGCAACCCTAAAGATAAAAATGATGAACAAATTGATGATGTCCAATTAAGAAGTGGAAGAGATCTAGAAGATGTGGTTAGAAAAGATAAAGAAGTTGTGAGAGAAATAATGGAAACCAAAAGACCTAAAGAATATGTTTCTAAGGATCTGGAAAAATTAATATCTCCAACTAAAATCAATTTAGCAAGACCACCACCTACATTTCCTCAAAGACTTAGACAGTATGAGTTGGAAAAACAATTTTCAAAGTTCATGGAAGTACTTAAGAAGTTAACAATAAATATTCCTTTTGCTGAAGCTTTGGAATAAATGCAAAGTTATGCAAAGTTTATGAAGGAGATACTAAACAATAAAAGGAAGTATGGGGATTACGAGATATTTGCACTAAGTGTGGAGTGCAACACTATACTTCAGAAAAAGCTTCCTAAAAAACTTATAGATTTATGTAGCTTAACAGTTCCTTGTGCAATTGGAGAAAGATTATGTGGAAAAGCTTTATATGATTTAGAATTGAGCATTAATGTGATGCATCTATCAATATTTATAATTTTAGGTTTAGTTGATATTTCTGCCACTACTGTAACCCTTCTTTAGTTGATCGATCTATCATTTATCCAAAAGGGATTATAGAAGATGTGCTTTTAAAGTTGATAAATTTATCTTTCCTATGGACCTTATTGTATTAGATCAGGAGGAAGATAAAGAAATTCTAATTATTTTGGGGAGACCTTTTCTTATTACTGGACAAGCTATGATAGATGCACAAAAAGGAGAGTTGACTATGAATATTAATAACCATGAAGCCACTTTTGATGTTTTAAAGTCTACAAAGTATTCAGCTAAGAGAAAAGATGATGACTGTTTTTGGATCAATGAAATTGATTATCTAAGTAAAGACCATTTCCAAGAAAGTTATGAGAGTAAGTTAACAGATAAGATCAAAATGGACTTTCATAATAAGTTGAAAATGTTGTTTAAAGAAGACTGTATCCATGTTCAGAAGAGGTGTGAAATGATGGATGTTACCGAAAATAATAAAATTTTAATTTCATATGTTGAAAAATTTCATGAACTTAAGATGAATGTACCCCATACAATTTTAAGTCCTACCTATTTAGGGAATTCATCTACACTACCAATCTTTAAATCTTCAAATTTAACTCAATCGCAAGAACCTGAATTGAATGATAAAATCAGTAAAAGATCTCCTAAGAAAGAGTTATTCAAAATCTTTCAATGGCATATTCCATGGTGTAGAGACAAAATGAATGAGATTTTGATGTTGGGGCAACCAGAGTAAAAATTGGATACATCAGGTCCTCGATGTTATACCAAGTGCTTCGTGAGAGGCAACCTATGGTTATTTTTACTATCTGTTTATTGTGATTGTTATTATGTTGGATTGGATAATAGTGAGATGTTGGACTTTGATCTGTGTTTGATGTATAAGAGTGGATTGGATTAATGTTGTGAGGTAATTCCTTCATCATGACTACGTTTGTATATGATTTCTGGTAATAGTAGGTTGATAAGTCATTTACGAATTAGTTCTTAACCTGAGCATTACCTTGAACCGTGTAGTGTTTGGACTTGAGACACTCCATGTAAACTCTATTACTTCCTTTATCTAACTTTTTCTTTACCTGGTAAGGTCATAAACTTGCTTAGTGAACAACATATGGATGAACTACACTATATTTACCAGATTGTGTATGCTTTAAACTTAGAGTAACCCTGAAATTGGTAACACATGAAGTAATTCTAGTCCATGGGTGATAATGATACAAGGTTTTATAATATAACCACTTTATTAGTGTAGTTTCTTCCGTTAGAAATTGTAAGTAAGGAAGGGGAGTAGAAGGGAGATCAAATTAACCTCAATTATTGTTTGTTTATGAATGTGTGAGTCTATGTATTGGAGTTTGTGTGTCTATGTCTGTAAGTCAAGTTAAATGAGTCTTTATAGATGACAAAACTAATCTCAATATTTTAGAATTGTTAGCATCCAACAATTCCTTTATGAAGTTTAAAATGTGTTGTTGTTTAATCTTCAGTTTGTACCTGTTCTACTATTTAAAATCCCATTATAGTATTATGTCAAGCATGTTTAGGTTAGATTTACTTTCTACAGTAATATTATACCATGTGTTATTTGTTGATATTTTTGTAGGATGTATAGAAAATTGTAAAAGTGATCTTTCCCTGCCGCATATTTTTGTACTTCATTAATACACATGTTAGAGCTTAAGTTTGGTGGGAAAAGAAAAATGTTTCAAATTTAAACCTTACTTGTTTTCAAAATTATTACAAATAAATTTTTATTTTATTTCTAATGATTATTTTTATGTGGAATCATCTTAAGGATGTTAAAAGTTTAAATATAGAAATGGAGTAGGAAAACTTAGTTGATATTTTTAGTGAAAAGGGTGAACCTAGAGTTAAGGATATTTAATGTAGAACATAGGAAAATGAATAACTATCTTTAGTAGGAAAAATTGTATTTTTTGAAAAATTAAGAATTCATAGAATTCTTATTTTCAAACATTTAAGGCTCTCTTAGAAAGAATTTTTTTTTAAAAAAATATACATCTTTTCAGGTGAAGGAAAGTAATAAGTTTTAAGTTTAGAGGAGGATTATTGAATTCAAAAATATCTAAGGACTTCTATAGATATAGTAATCCTCACATAAAAAATGAGAAAAAAAAAAGAAAAAAAAATAATGGATCAAAAAGATCCCAAATAAATAAATAAATAAATAAAGTGAGGAGAAGCTTGAGGAGAAGTTCTAATAAAAAATTGGTTTCACTTGAGCCTTTCTAGAGTAAAGAACTTAGAACAATCCTAAGATTGCTTTTTATACTTATATTAGTAAAAATTATTTTTAAAAGAGTTCTTAAGTCTAGAAAGTAAAGTTCATAGGATCCGATGTTTGAAAAATCTGCATATATTTTTGAACTAAATAGGAAACAAATTTCCAAGTTTGATGATAAATATCTTAGACCCTGGGCTAGTCTGATTCAGTAGAAGTTCTTCTACTTTGAACTATCACATTCTTAGATCAAAATTTTAACAATTCTAAGGGATGAACCATTAACTCTAATCTACATAAATTATTTTAAAAATGTAGTATTACTTGAAGACAAGTAATGTTTAAGTTTCAGGGATATTGATACGTCTATTAATGTACTATTTTTCATGCTTCATTTTATAATGATATTGCATTTTAAAGGTATGTTTTCTTGTTATTTTTTTTGTAGGTACATCAAATTGAATAATTTGGAGCGACTGGAGCAAAAGGAACAAAAATGGACCAAAACGGAGCAAACCTGAGCAAATCCGATCAAACTGGAGCACACCAGAGCCAAGGGAACCTAAACCATACACTTAAGTGCCTGAGCCCGGTGCTTAAGCACCCAAATTGGTGCTTAGGTGCCACCAGACAGAGTGGGGGGCGCTTAAGCGCCCAAAAATGGCGCTTAGGCCTCGGTGACGATTTTCAACATATCTTCTAGAATATACGTCGGATTTAGACGATTTTTGAAGCGGTGCTTCGTGCATATTTGGGGAATTCATTAAAAATAAGAAAAAAGACTTTCTAGAAGAATTTTTTGTGGTTATATGGAGTTTTAAAAAGTCACTTCATACACCATTTGGAAGATTCATTGAATCTGGACAGTTTTGAAGAGACACTTAAGCATCTTTTGGGAATTTATAAAAAATTGCTTGGAAATGTTTTTAAAACAACTCTTAAAATCTTGAATTAGTTGAAAGAGAAGAAGAAGACTTGTATAATAAGAGAAGAAGGCTTGGGCATGAGCCCCAAGCAGGGCGGCAAGGTGAGAGAGAAAGAGAGAGAGTGAGAGATTTCTTCTTCTCTTTTCACTTTGTTCATGGAGAGGATTGTATGGAGATTACTTTTTATATAAATGGAGAGTTTGATTTCTATTAAAGAAAAGTATTTTTGTTGTTTTTTTATTTGAATTTAGTACTTCGTTGGTATGTTTTGAAAGTCTAGTTAAATGAAAAGTTCTTGTTGTTTCTTCATGTATAGTGAGTAGTTTTCTTTACTCTTCCCTCTTATAATGAGTTAGTATGCATGTGTAGGATATAAAAGTTAGTAGAGTGAGAATATTTTGTGATGATTTTACTTTTTTCTTCATTTACTTGTAAACTCGATCAACTTGCATGTTGAAATCTATTGTGAGAACATGTAAGATCTGGGATGATATTGTCTCAATAAAATGTGGTAGAATCACATGAGATTGTATAGATGAGAATGTGGTCCATATAGTTAAGTGCAAATAAATAAAGACAAAATATTTAAAGAGTGTAGAATTAGAAAACTTTAGAGTGACAGACTAAAGCCCCTAATTTGGTCTATTCTTTTAGGTTTTGATGCGAGATGTTAGCCTCCATGTTGAGGGATAAGAGGGAACTCAAGAGTGAGAGCTAGTATCTTCCCTGCCTAGCCCGTCTTCAAAGCTATTCAAACTTTAAATTAACTAATGTTCTTTATAACATCTCCAGTAAGGGTAAAGAATATAATTGCTCCTATTTGTCATAATCTCTCTTACTACATGTTTTACTTTTACACATGTCACTACTTTCATTGCATGAGGAAGAGTACTTATAATATATTAAACGCCCCACTTTCTGATTTCACTAAGTAATTTAATTTAGAAGTAGAAGTAGTATTATAGTAATAATTGTAGGATAAAATTAAAACCAAACTTTAATTGACCTTCCAAGCTAGGGCGTGTTATTCTAAACTAGAATTTCTCTTGAAAGTCACCGTGATTAATCTCGATCTCTGTGAGATTGATATTCGGGGCTTGATCAGAAAGTCTTATATTACTTGACAACGATATGTATACTTGCGTAGAATCCTTATAAATATAATTGAAATCTTACTTTGCTTAGGATCAAGTTTTCGGTGTCATTACCAGAGACTAAAATCAT
Organism: Phalaenopsis aphrodite; assembly: GCA_003013225.1. Taxonomy (NCBI): domain Eukaryota; kingdom Viridiplantae; phylum Streptophyta; class Magnoliopsida; order Asparagales; family Orchidaceae; genus Phalaenopsis; species Phalaenopsis aphrodite. The sequence goes on from NEWO01000860.1 coordinate 139,315, forward strand.
CAAGTAGTGGTGTCAACTTCTTAAATTCTACATATAAAAAAGAATATCGCGATCAAGCACCTAAATGAGGATTCCATTGGTCCATAGCTCATTTATGGTGGTTAGTGATCCTACTTTTTGTTGCAATAGATTCTATAAAATTTATTTAAATATAATTGATTAATATTTGTATTCTACGCAAGTATACGTATCGTTATCAAGTAATAATGGACTTTTTATTTAAGCCCCAAATATCTATCATACGAGGAAGGTTTAAATTGGAAATGAAAAATTTGCTAGGAAATTCACAGAAAGTCAGTTGAAATCACTGTCACTAATTTCAATTGTTGAGATGCAATAAAAATTAAATTTCTAAACTATTATCAAATCAAATATGCAAAATTTAAAACAGTAAATACTAATCTATTAACTATGTTTATTTAACAGAGATTCTTATGTGAAAAAGCATCCTTCTCACTACAATGAGGCTATGGTAAAATGAGATGAGATAAATGTTCATAATATGTATTGTGCTAAATAGGAGCATATTTAATTATCTATCCTTATACAATACATAGAAAATCATTGGCTAATCTCAGTGTTTAGTCCCTAAAGCTGTGGCTAGGCTAGGAGGATACCAGCTCTCACTCTAAAGCTCCCACTTCCCTTCACCTGAAGGCTAGCTCCCGCTTCAATTTTTAAACACTAAGACTGAATTGAAGATTTTAGTCTGTCACCCTAAAGGTTCTCCAATTCTACACCCAACAAAGAATATTTCCCTATTTATTTGCACTTAATTCTATAAACGATGTTCTCCTTCATGGAATCAAATGTGATCCTTACTCTGTTGTAGAACTCATACTCCATTTCCCGGATCTTATGTTTCACAACACATTTTAATAATTCAATTGGCCAAATCAAAAAGTAAATTAAGTTCGGAGTTAAGAAAATTATCATAATTTATTTTACAATTTAATATTGGCACATTCATATTATCTTTTCATTTCATCATATCTCATAATAGGGAGAAAGATAGAGAGAACTACTCAGAAAGATAAAAAAATTTTATACATAAAAGAAAGTTCATACAGCACTGATAAACAAACAATATTTATTTGAAAACTCTTTCTCAAAGCAAATCCTTTGTAGAATTTCCTTAAAAAAATAGGAAGAATATGTCTCTCACTTTTCTCATTCTCCAACACTCTTACAGAAAGTTTCACACTAAATCTCACCACAAAATCTCTAAACTATGAAAGCAAAATCACTAATTGACTTCAATATGGAAGTGGAATGGAATGATGTGGTGAAAAAAATGAAAGTAGAGGAGTGAAAAACGTAGAGGAGCACTTTTTCTGATGAAATTCAGCCCCAAATAGAGCCCAAGGTTGGTTCTCCAAGAGGTTCCTCCAAAAACTCTTCAAAAAATCATCCAAATACATCAAATCTTCTAGAAACGGGGTCTGCACCGCCTTTGGCACCGTCGATGCTGGTCTGGCGCAGTCAGTGCTGAGTAAAAAATCCCTCGGCGTTGCCAGCACTGAGCATTTCTTCACAAATATCATTTTGACTCCAAATTTCATCCTTTTTGCTTTCTTTTTGCTTTGAGACCTAAAAATCAACAAACTGCAAGAAAACATTAAATTACCTTCCATTAAAGTGCAATATCATCAAAAATAGGTATAAAATATGGGTCTAAGAATGTATATATTTTTGGTGTATCGAGATCCCTAAAACTTACAAGTTAATTGTCCTCAAGTAACTCTTTTACTCATAAAGAATATATGACTTATGATAAAGACCTTAACTTTTAGACTTCCATATTTTAGTTTTCCAAATATAATAGCATAACTTAAGAAAATTTCAAATCAACTCCAGTTAAAACTAAATGTGCAAAGATATTCAATAATTAAGTGTAAGGTTTCAGATCCTCTATTTCTTTCAACAAAAATTGCAATTTGTTATATTAAAGTCACTTAGCAAATTCATATGAAAAATTGCTTCATAAAAATTAATTAATAATTAAGTTAAATTCAAACAAAAAGTTTAGAAAATGTGTTCATGTCTTTTTCCTTAAGTTGATTCAAGTGAAACAAATTTTTAATTAGGCATCTCCTTAAGCTTCTCCTCATATATCTTTTTTTGTTTTCTTTTCTTTTCGGGATCATTTTTAATCCCGTTTTCTTTTCTTTCTTTCTCTTCTTCTCTTTTTTTATATATTTATGTCTTGATTACTATATCTGGATTGCCTTTAATAATTTTGAACTTCACTATCCTCTTCTTAAACCTAAAAGCTTTTTACATTTCTTCACTTAACAAATTTAAATTAACTTAAAGATTTCATAAATTTTAATTCTTTTTTTCTTACATGAATCTTTTAAGATTTTTAATACTTAAAAAATACAATATTCTTTTACTAAAAATAGAAAAACAAAGTCTTATTCTATTTTACAAAATATCTTAGCCCCCATAATTAACCTTTATTATTGAAAATTTTTACTTAAATTTACTATATATTTTGAAACATAAATATAGTTATCCAAAATTAACCTCTAATACCAAAGGTCATGTTAAATTTAAAATTTTGAAAAAATAATTAAGTGAGGACAAATAAAATTAAGTTCTTTATCTCTTTCTAAAAATGATTTTGCTTCTTCTCCCCCCTCCCCAAACCTTAAATTTTTAAATGATTTTTACATGAAGAGCTTTAAAAATGAAGGGTAAAAGAAAGCATTAAATACATAGAAAAAATTATACCTGTTGAGATTCTGATTTTTGAACATAAATTTTGAAAATACTGCAGGTGCTAAAATGAAAACTACAAGGCTAAAAACATTAAATTGCACATAATACATATAAAATTTGCTAAGAAAGAGCTAATCACAAAATAGAACAAAGTGCTGAAAATAACAACAAAACTAAACTAAATTCTAAAAATGGAAACAGCCTTCCAAATTACAGTTTCACATAACATAACAAACAAAGTCTAAACAACATCACAACATAAACAATACAGCAACACAATAAAAACACAAACAAATAAAGAAAAAGATCACTAGTCAATATCATCTTTGTTTTCATCTACATCCAACTTCTACTACCTATATGGAGTAAACATAGGTTGAACTGTGAACTGAACTGAATGTTCTCCCCTTAAGTATCTAGCTAAACATCATCATAAGCAGCATCATACTCAAATTTTTGCCTAATCAAATCATCAGTGTGAGCATTTCTAGCTTCCATATTATGCATCCTATAATCCATCCTCAAAATATCACCCTCTTGTATCATCATCTAATCCAAAAGTTCTCTGTTGCTGGGGTCACTAGAAATAGGTCCAAGAGAGGTAGAAGGAATTTCCTTAGATGTAGAAGAAATATATCTAGCCTTACTACCAGATCTCCAGTCAACATGAGATTCATATGTCTTGATGTTTGCATGCTCAATAGGTCTCTGAGGCTCAATCCTCGGCTCATCGATTCTAAAATCAACTCCTGCCTGCTCACAAAGTGTGTAAATAAGAGCAGGGTGTGCCAATCCACCCGAAGTCTCTCCCAGAGCAATAGACCGAATGTTCATATAAATAATATAGCCCACATTTATGTCCATAACTTTCTGAATACAGTAGTTCAAGATGACTCTATCTTTGGTCACCTCACTGTTATGGTTCGTCGGAATCATTCTTCTAGAAATAAAATAATGTCAGGTCTTAGATAATACCTTTAAACTAGTACGGGGAAAGTTAACTTTAACTCTATTTTTTATTTTCCAAGCCCCTTTCTCGCTAGTCAGAAAAGAAATAACTTCATCTAAAGCCTGATCTATAACAGAAAAAGAATGATACTGACATCTATACACATCTTCTATAGAATAAAACTCTATTTTTTGTAGTAAATTGTACCCTTTTTCCAAGAACAAATACATAATCATCAGAAGCTTCAGGAAGGTTGGCAAAAAATTTCATTACAATCCCAGCTATTGCTTCGGCAATAAAATAGCAGAAGTTTTCCCAGTGCTCAACAATAATCAAATGTTCAACTTCTCCTTCTGGATTTTTAAAACCTTGGTCCTGAATTACTTTCTTATATTCACAAATGCTATGAAATTAAGAATTGGCTCTAAAACTAACAAATCTCTGGTCGTCATATTCTACTTTCCTTTTGCTTGATCTAAGTGCCATAAGAAATCTAGAAAATTTTGAAAAATATGAATAAATTCTAAAATTCAAAAAATCGAAATGTAAAATATTTTAAACTTCAAATCACTATATAAGAGTTCATCATCAAAGGATTTTCTTAAAAATTTCTCAAAATTTTTTTCATATTTTCAGATCCATGCAATGTGAGATAAATCCTTGGTGAAAATAAAAAAATTTTTGGTTTAAAGTGTAGCTCTTACCTAGAGAAGATGAAATCGAAAGTCTTTTAGCCTCTAAATTGCCTCAAATTTGACCACAGTCAAGCCATAGCCACCCAAACTGAAGGTTGAATATGACTTAAATGTGAAAATGATGGCTACAACAACAACAAAAAAATTTTACGAGTTAAAATCTGTTGTCGGGTCGAGGGCGCCAACCAGCGTCGTCGGCGTTGAAGGCCCGAAAATTTCATGTTTTGATTTTTTTTTTAATTTTCATTTTCCTATTAACTTACTCCAAAATTTTTTAGTATTTTAAGCACAAATTTTTATCTAACAATAATTCACAAAATAAAACATTTCACCAACTTGAATTTTCCAAATTAGTTAATATTTCTATTTTTATTCTAGAAAAATGATAAGTTATTTGATTATCATTTCCCTTTCTTATCTACCACAGTAAAATCAAGCCCTTGCAATAGAAGTATCTATCTAGTTAATCTTGCTTTAACATCCTTCTTTTGCATCAAGTATTTAATAGCAGAATGATATGTATGCACTATACATTTAGTTCCAATTAAATAAGATCTAAATTTATCAAAGGCATAAGCAATAGCTAATAACTCTCTTTCATTTGTAGTATAAGTAATTTGAGCATTACTTAGAGTTTTTCTAGTATAATATATAACTTTAAAACTTTGTCGTGTCATTGTCCTAATACTGCCCCAATAGTATAATCACTAGCATCACACATTATTTCAAATGGTTTCTCCCAGTCAGGTGGTACAATTATAGGTACAATGATTAATTTTTTTTTAATTTTTCAAATGTTGTTAAGCATTCCTCATTAAAATCAAATTTCGTACCTTTTTCTTAAAGTTGGCATATGGGTTTAGTAATTTTTGAAAAAATTTTTATGTAGCGCCTGTAAAAACCAGCATGTCATAGAAAACTTCTCACCCCTTTAACATTATTAGGAGATGGTAATTTTTCTATAACTTGGATTTTTGCAGAATCTACTTCTATGCCTTTTTCAGTTTTTTAATGCCGAAGAACAATACCTCATGCAACCACAAATTGAGATTTTTCCCAATTTAACACTAGGTTGATTTTTTCACATATGTCTAGAACTCTTTATAAATTATTAAGACATAACTCAAATGAAGTCCCAAATATAGAAAATTCTTCCATAAACACTTCCATTCGATGCGCTACAAAATTGCTAAAAATTGACATCATGCATCTTTAAAATGTTGCAGGTGCATTGCATAGTCTAAAAGACATTCTACGAAAAGCAAATGTTCCACATGGGCTTGTAAACATTGTTTTCTCTTAATCCTCTGTAGCAATTGGAATTTGGTTACATCTAGTATATCCATCTAAAAAGTAATAGTATTTGTTCCAAGCTAATCTATCCAACATTTGATCTAGAAAGAGCAAAGGAAAGTGATCTTTTCTGGTGGTCATATTTAGTTTTATATAGTCCATACAAGTTCGCCAACCAGTTACTTGTTTTATTAGTATTAATTCATTTTTCTCTTTTTCTTCAACAGTCACTCATCGTTTCTTTGGAACACAGTGAATTGGGCTTACCCAAGCGTTATATAAAATAGGATATATAATTCCAACATCTAACCACTTTAAAATCTATTTTTTAACAACTTCTTTCATTATTGGGTTTAATCTTCTCTAAGTATCTGCTTTAGGTTCATATTGTTCATCTAATAAAATTCTGTGCATATAAATTGAAGGACTAATTCCTATCATATATGCTAAAGTCCATCCAAAAGCCTTTTTATACTTTTTCAACGTCTCTATCAATTTTTGTTCCGGAGTTTCAGTTAACTCATAAGATATAATAACATGCAATGTAGGTGACTGTCCTAAAACTACATATTTTAATTGGGCAGGTAATATCTTCAATTCAAGTTCAGTTGCTTTAATACTTGAAGGAATAAGATTTTTACTATCATTTTCCATCAAGTTTAATGCTTCAAATTTGCCCTGAATATAATTTAAATCTTCTTCTTTTACTTCATTTTGAGTATAAAAATTTTCTCCTTGCTTTAATTTATCATTGAATTCATTCTTATATTGTTCTTTACCTAGATAATCAGCTACTTCCATCCTGAAACATTCATTATCTTTTTCTATTGCAGGATATTTCATAGTTTTTGCTATATTAAATTTCACTTCATGATCATTAAATCTCATCATTAATTCTCCTTTTCCCACATCTAATACAACTCTCCCTCTTGTGAGAAATGGTCTCCCTAAAATAATGGGAATCTCTTTATCTTCCTCCAAATCAAATACTATAAAGTCTACAGGGAAAATAAATTTATCCACTTTTCCTAGCACATCTTCAATAACTCCTTTTGGAGAAGTTATTGATCGATTTGCTAACTGAAGAGTTACAGTAGTAAAGGAAATTTCTCCTAAATCTAAACGTTTAAAAATTGATAAAGGCATAAGATTGATACTTGCTCCTAAATCACATAAAGCTTTTCCGTAAAACTTTTCTCCAATTGCGAAAGGTATAATAAAACTACCAGGATCTTTTTATTTTTCAGGAAGTTTTTTCTGAATAATAGCACTACACTTATCACTAAGTGCAATGGTCTCATGATCTGTAAACTTCCTTTTCTTGTTTAATACATCCTTCATAAATTTAGCATAACTTGACATTTGTTCCAAAGCTTCAACAAAAGGAATATTTATCGTTAAATTCTTAAGGATTTCAAAAAATTTAGTAAATTATTTATCTTTTTCCTTCTATTTCAGTCTTTGATAAAACGGGGTAATGGTTTTTCTACAGGGCTCTGTGTTTATTAATTTTCTTATTGATCATTTTCCATTTCTTCCTTTTCTTCATCAACTTCAGTTTCTTTTTGGATCCTTTTTTCAACTTCTTTTCCACTTCATAATTGAATAGCTTTAATTTGCTATTTATTTTGATCTTTTGGATTAACTTCCATAACAATATGTCCTAATTGATTTTTAATATTTATAATAGCTGCCCCTTGATTCTGTATTTGATTTTCTATATTGAACATTACTTCTTCCATCGTCAACTTCTTTTCCTTAACTTGTGTGTTAGAGTTGGAGTTAAATCTTGGACAATAATAAGGTCAAAATTAGGATTTCCTTGATTGTTCAGATTTTCAGATGGATTCATCGAACTATTATAATTATTCCAACTAAAATTAGGGTGGTTTTTCCAACCAGGGTTAAAATAGTTAGAATGGAGATTGTTATTTCAATTATTTATAGCATTTAAAGTTTCATAAGATGATTGAGTATCAATAATCTATCTTAGTGAATTCTCCTCTAATACTGGAGGTAATTGAGAATAGATCATTCCAATTTGATCAATCTTTTTAGCAATAACAGTAATTTGAGATGCCAAGATAGACATTGCATTCAAATCATGAATACTAGCTACTCTCATAAAATTTACCCTTTCAGAGGGCTATTAAAAATTATTAGCAGTCATTTCTTCAATTAAAGAATGTGCTTCATCAAAAGATTTTGACATTAATGAACCACCCGCAGTAGCATATATAATAGATCTTAGTGATCCTCCTAATCCATTATAAAATGTTTTAATTATTATCCAATCTGGTAAAGCATAATGTGGACATTTCTTAAGAAGATCTTTAAATCTTTCCCGGGCTTCATATATTGATTCCCCTTCAAACTGATAAAAAGATGTAATATCATTTCTAAACTCAACGGTTTTCGAGGGTGGAAAAATTTTGCCAAGAATTTTTTCTGATAGTTCTCCCCAAGTTCTAATAGATCCAGCTGCTAAGGAATTTAACCAAGCCTTTGCTTTATCCCTTAATGGAAAAGTAAAAAGTTTAAGCCTAACAACATCAATAGATACTCCGTCATATTCAAATGTAGCACAAAATTCAAGAAAACTAGCAAGATGTAAGTTAGGATCTTTAGTAGGTGATCCTTCAAACTGATTATTTTATACCATTTGGATAATAGTAGGTTTAAGCTCAAATGAATTAGCAGCAACATCAGGATTTTGAATAGTCAAGTGAAGTTCATCTACTGTCGGATTCGCATAATCTTTTAAAGGTCTTTGTCGATTTTTGTTTATTGGATTATCTAACTTATCTGTCATTTCTTGTAAATTTTTAATTTCTCTTTGTTGTTCTCAAAATTTTCTAATAGTACGTTCTAATTTTGAATCGTAAGGTACTAAACCTTCATATCCAATATTTCGCATAAACAAATAAAGCAAGCAAAGTAAAATACTCTAATAAAAATCTTTTTTTTTATTTTTTTAATTTTTAAAATTTATTTATTTATTTTTAATAATAATATTTTTTTATGGTATACATACTATCTGAAAATTTCCTAATTTATCAAAACTATTTAATTCAACCATTACCTTCCTCGACAACGGTGCTAAAAACTTGATCTGACTTTTTTTGTTGTGATAGATTGTGTAAAATTTAATTAAATATAATCAAGTAATATTTGATCTCTTTCCCTTCCATTAGCCTTCGACCATCCCTCTACCATGCCCGCTAATCTGCAGACCCTTTTTTGCTATTGTCTTGTTGTCTAACCTTTCCAATCCGCCTAGCAACATCAGGATTTTGATAAGGTGATTTTTCGAACACCTGAAGGTTTTATTTGTTTATGCAAAATATTGGATCTGAAGGTTTAGTACCTTACAATTCAGAATTAGAATGTACTATTAGAAAAATTCAAAAGCAACAAAGAGAAATTAAAAATTTACAAGAAATGGCGAATAACTTAGATAATACAATAAATGAAAATTGACAAAAACTTATAAAAGATTATGAGAATCCGACAGCAAATGAACTTCACTTAACTATTAAAAATCCCGATGTTGTTGCTAATTCATTTCAGCTTAAACCTGCTATTATCCAAATGATACAAAATATTCAGTTTGGAAGATCATCTAATGAAGATCCTAACTTACATCTTGCTAGTTTTCTTAAAATTTGTGCTACATTTAAATATGACGGAGTGTCTAATGTTGTTGTACGGCTTAGAATTTTTTCTTTTTCATTAAGGGATAAAACCAAGATTTGGTTAAATTTGTTAGCACTTGAATCTATTAGAACTTGGGGAGAACTATCATAAAAATTCTTGGCTAAATATTTTTCACCCTAAAAAACTGCTAAGCTTAGAAATGATATTACATCTTTTTGTGAGTTTGAAGAGGAATCAATATATGAAGCCTGGGAAAGATTTAAAGATCTTCTTAGGAAGTGTCCACATCATGCTTTACCTTGGTTAATAATTCAAACATTTTACAATGGATTAGTAGGATCACTGAGATCTATTATAGATGCTGCTGCAGGTAGTTCATTAATGTCAAAACCGTTTGCTGAAGCATATTCTTTAATTGAAAAAATGGCTACTAATACTTTTCTATGGATCTTTGAAAGGGTAAATCCTAAGAGAGTAGCTAGTATTCATGATTTTTGATGCAATGTCTATTTTGGCATCTCAAATTGCTACTATTTCTAAAAAGATTGATCAAATGGGGATGAATTATTCTCAAGTACCCCCAGTATTAGAGGAAAATTCACTAGGATAGATTATTGATATGCAATAATCTTATGAAACTTTAAATGCTATAAATAATCAAAATAACAATCCCAATTCTAACTATTTTAACCCTAGTTGGAAAATCACCCTAATTTTAGTTGGAATAATTATAATAACTTGGTGAATCCATTTGAAAATTTGAACAATAAAGGAAATCCTAATTTTTGACCTTATTATCCTCCGGGATTTAACTTCAACCCTAACCCACAAGTTAAGGAAAGAGGTTGACGATGAAAGAAGTAATGTTGTATATGGGAAATCAAATACAAAATCATTGCTATTAGAAATATTGAAAATCAATCAGGACATATTGCTACTGCACTTAGTAATAGACCTTCTGGAATTCTTCCAAGTATTGTGGAAGTTAATCCAAAAGTCAAAATAAAGAGCAAATTAAAGATATTAAATTACGAAGTGGAAAAGAAGTTGAAACAAGGATCCAAAAAGAAACTGAAGTTGATGTAGAAAAGGAAGAAATGGAAAATGATCAACAGAAAAATGAACAAACACAAAGCCCTGCAGAAAAACCACTGCATCTGTTTCATCAAAGACTAAAATAGAAGAATAAAGATAAATAATTTACAAAATTTTTGGAAATCCTTAAGAAGTTAATGATAAATATTCCTTTTGTTGAAGCTTTGGAAAAAATGCCAAGTTATGCTAAGTTTATGAAGAATGTATTAAACAAGTAAATGAAGTTTACAGATCATGAGACTGTTGCACTTAGTGAAGAGTGAAGTGCTATTATTCATAAAAAGCTTCCTAAAAAATGAAAAGATCCTCATAGTTTTACTGTACCTTGTGCAATTGGAGAAAAGTTTTACAGAAAGGCTTTATGTGATTTAGGAGCGATATCAATCTTATGTCTTTATCATTTTTTAAACGTTTAGATTTGGGAGAAATTTCCCCTACTAATATAACTCTTCAGTTAATTGATCGATAAATAACTTATCCAAAAAGAGTTATAGAAGATGTGCTAGTAAAAGTGGATAAATTTATTTTCCCTTTAGACTTTAAATTATTGGATATGGAGGAAGATAAAGAGATTCTCATTATTTTAGAGAGACCATTTCTCACAACAGGGAGAGCTGTAATAGATGTACAAAAAGGAGAATTAATGATGAGAGTTAATGATCAAGAAGTGAAATTTAATATAACAAAAGTTATTAAATATCCTGCAATAGAAAAATATAATGAATGTTTTAGGATGGAAGCAGATTATCCAAGTAATGAGTAGTTTAGAAATGAATTCAAAGATAAATTAAAGCAAGGAGAAATTTTTTATATTAAAAATGAAGTAAAAGAAGAAGATTTAGATCATATTCAGGGCAAATGTCAAGCATTAGACTTGTTGGAAAATGATAGTAAAAATCATATTCTTCAAGTATTAAACCACCTCAACTTGAATTGAAGATATTACCTGCCCATTTAAAATATGTATTTTTAGGAGAGTCATCAACATTGCCTGTTATTATATCTTCTGAGTTAACTAAAATTTAGGAACAAAAGTTGATAGAGATGTCGAAAAAGTATTAAAAGGCTTTTGGATGAACATTAGCAGATATTAAAGGAATTTTCACTTCAATTTGTATGTACAAAATTTTATTAGATGAACAGTATGCCTAAAGTGGATCCTTAGAGCAGATTAAACCCAATAATGAAATAAGTTGTTAAAAAAGAGATTTCAAAGTGGTTAGATGATGGAATTATATATACTATTTCAGATAGTGCTTGGGTAAGCCCAATTCTCTGTGTTTCGAAGAAAGGAGGAGGGATGGTTGAAGAAAATGAGAAAAATGAATTAATGCCAATAAGATAAGTAACTGATTGGTGAATTTGTATTGACTATAAAAAACTAAATATGACCATCAGAAAAGATCACTTTTTGTTGCCCTTTCTAGATCAAATGTTGGATAGATTGGTTGGGAACAAATATTATTGCTTTTTAGATGGATATATCAAATATCACCAAATTCCAATTGCCCTAGAGGATCAAGAGAAAACAACGTTTACAAGCCCATATGGAACATTTATTTTTCATAGAATGCCTTTTAAACTACGCAATGCACCTGCAATATTTTAAAGATACATGATATCAATATTTAGCAATTTTAAGGATCATAGAATGGAAGTGTTTATGGATGATTTTTATGTATTTGAGACTTCGTTTGAGTTATGTCTTAATACTTTAGAAAAAGTTCTGGAGATATGTGGAAAAATCATCTTACTCTTAAATAGGGAAAAAAGTCAATTTATGGTTGCAGGAGGTATTGTTCTTGGACATAAAATTTCTGAAAAAGGCATGGAAGTATATCCTACAAAAATCCAAGTTATAGAAAAATTACCACCTCCTAATAATGTTAAAGGGGTGAGAGGTTTTCTAGGACATGCTGGTTTTTACAAGCGCTACATAAATTTTTTTACAAAAATAACTAAACCCCTTATGCCAACTTTTAGAAAAAGATACAAAATTTGATTTTAACGAGGAATGCATAACATCATTTGAATTATTAAAGAAAAAATTAATCACTACACCTATAATAGTACCACCCGACTAGGAGAAACCTTTTGAAATAATGTGTGATGCTAGTGATTATGTTATTGGGGCTGTATTAGAACAAAGGCACAACAAAGTTTTAAAGTTACATATTTTGTTATTAAAACTCTAAATAATGGTCAAATTAATTATACTACTATTGAAAGAGAGTTATTAACTATTGTTTATGCCTTTGATAAATCTAGATCTTATTTAATTGGAACTAAATGTATAGTGCACACAAATCATTTTGCTATTAAATATTTGATGCAAAAGAAGGACGCTAAACCAAGATTAATTAGATGGATACTTCAATTGCTAGAATTTGATTTTACTGTGGTAGATAGAAAGGGAAATGATAACCAAATAGCTGATCATTTGTCTAGAATAGAAAAAGAAATATTAATTAATTTTGCAAATGAAATTTTAGAAAATTTTCTTAAGGAACATTTATATAATATTGATGAAATGGATGTACCGTGGTATGCCGATATAGTAAGCTATATTGTAAGTGGCATTCTACCATCTGATATCAAGAATCCACTATTAAGGAAATTTATCTATGATTCGAAAGACTATTTTTTAGATTACCCATATTTTTATAAACAGTGTAAAGATTTATATATTAGAAGATGTGTGTCTTGTGAAGAAACTCAACAGATAATTGAAAGATGTCATGATTCTGAATTTAGAGGACATTTTGGAATAAATAGAACTGCATATAAAATTTTGCAAGCTAGATTTTATTAGCCTGCCATTTTTAGAGATGTTAATGAATATATTAAAACATGCAATAGATGTCAATGAGTAGGAAAATTTTCAAAAAGAGACAAAATACCTCTAAATTACACATTAGAAGTTGAAATTTTTGATGTGTGCAGATTAGACTTTATGGGGTCATTTATGCCTTAATTTGGAAATTTATATATATGACTTGCTGTTGATTATATGTCTAAGTGGATTGAAGCTATTGCTGTGCCTAGATGTGACACTGAAGTGCTTCTAAATTTTTAATTAAAAATATCTTTACAAGATATGGAATGCCTAGAATAATCATTATTGATGGAGAATCTCATTTCAAAAATAAGAGAATCGAAAAATTAATCAAGAAATATGATATAAAGCATATATTCTCTACTGCTTATCATCCTCAAACTAGTGGTCTTGAAGAAATATCGAATCGTAAAATTAAACACATTTTAGAAAAATCTGTAAATTCTTATAAAATGGATTGGTCTGCTAGACTAGATACTGCATTATGGGCATACAAAATTGCTTATAAAACCCTTATAGGAATGTCCCCATATATATCGATTTTTTGAAAAACATGCCACTTACTAGTAAAATTGGAACATAAAGCATTTTAGGTTATTAAAGAATTTAATTTTAATTTAAAAGACGCTGGTGAGAAAAGGTTTTTGCAACTTAATGAACTTGAGAAGATAAGAAATGAAGCATATGATAATGCAAAAATCTATAAAGAGAAAATGAAAATATGGCATGATCGGAAGATTGTTAAGAAGAAATTTGAACCTGGACAAGAAGTTTTATGATATAATACAAGATTGAGATTATTTCCATAAAAAATATAATCTATATGGTTGGGACCATTTAAAGTGATTAAATTCTATCATTATGAAACTGTTGTTATTAAATATGCTAATACTGGAAAGATAATTAAAGTTAATGGACATCATTTGAAACATTTTTATGAAGGGCACATACCTCAATTAAAAGAAGTTTAATGTTAAGTCAACCCAATTAAACAAATGTTATGTCGGGCTAACGACGTTAAACCAAGCGCTTTGTGTGAGGCAACCCATACTTATATTGTTATGTATTACTATTTAGTTTGTTAAGTGTCTTATATATCAGTACATATCAATCCTACACAATTGCATTTATTATAAATTAAGTCAAATATTGGTATTGGAGGAAATTTTGGAAACAAATTGAATATAAAAATGAAAATCACAATTTTGGCCACTAGCGTAGACAACGCCAAGATGGGCGCCATGACGCAGATAGGTGCCACGACACCCTAGATAACGGACATCAGTGCCAGCAGTGCCAAGCAGGAGCGCTGACGGCGCTGAGTGCAGATGTAAGGTTTGAGACAAATTTTGGTGATTTTTAGCGTGATTTCACCCGAATGAGTTTAAAAATGCCTAGAAACATCCATGGAAACCAAGTAACTTCCTATTTTTGGATTCCATGGCTTCCAATTTCAGAAATACTTTGAGGTATGAAGTTTTCAACAAAAGAATGTTTATTAGTTTTGACACGCAGCGATTATACAATAAAGTCATTATGAAGAGGAGATTGATAAAGGAAAGAGGATTTGTTAATCATGGAGTGATCAATCCTACTGGTCCGATTGATAAAATTATTCTGCAAAGGCGTTGGGAAGTTCTGTGTTACACTACGTCTGCATTTATCGTATCTGTGGTGAAAGAATTTTATGCAAACTTACATGGAATTACTCAAGGTTTTCTCTTCGTACTAGGTAAGGCTGTATCATTTACTCCTACAAGTATTAATGAATTGTATATGATAGACAACATTCCAATCTGTCATTATACAAATTTCATTCCTGCACGAGATTTGATGAAAGATGTGTATAATCTTTTGACAGATGAAAGTGATATGTGGGAGATATGAGATGAAGGATATGCTAGTTTCTCCACTTCATTACTTAATCCAATTTCAAAGCAATGACATTTCTTTATTGCTGCAAAATTACTCCCTACTGTAAAAATTAGTAGAGTCACCAAAAAATGTGCTAATTTAAATTACTGCATTCAAATGGAAAAACTCATTCATATAGGGTCTATTATACTTAAATCTATTATGGGTATCCTTACTAATGGTCCAATTCATGGACTTGGGCATCCATCTACCATCTTTTTGATTTGTAGTCAAGCCCAAGTTCCATATGAAAGTTGGGAAAAGACTTTATTACCTTGGGAGCCCATGAATCCTATAGATGAGAATTATTGTAAAAATGGAAATGAAGTTTTAGAAGCCATCATAGATCAATCTTCACATGCTTGAACTCCATTAATACCACCAACAATTGGAAATCTGCTTGCTTTGGAATAGAAATTGAAGAAAATTGAAAAAGGAACTTCAAAGTATTATGAATGCAGTAAGAGATCTTAAATACCTTTTTGATCACCTAGGTTGGAGAATGAAAGAAAATTTTGATCACACTAGACATTTTGAAGCAGGATTAGTTTGGATGTTTAAAGAAAAGGAGTGGATTGAAGAAAATTTGACAGATCAATTCCCATTCCAATCCTTCTACAACTTATATGTTCATTACTAATCTATGGAAGATATCAGAGGAGGAAAAAACACTGAAGAAGAGGCGTAATAATTGAAGAATTTAAATTCTCTATCAATTTTAGAGCATTATATATATTTGGTGTAATTGTGTGGATTTAATTTGATTTGGTTTGTTTTTTTTCTTTAGAATTATGAACTTTGATTGCGTGTATAGTTTTGTGATAGCGTTTAGTGTTGTGGCTTGATTTTGATGTCGATTTATAATTAGTTTGTTTAATATGTGTGATTGTGTAATTAAAAAATTGTGCTTGTAAAAAGTGTACTTTCATATATAAAAGTTAGTTTGTTGTTGTTGTTTATGAAAATTCATGTTAGTGAAATGTTTTGTTTTGTAAATTATTGTTAGATAAAAATGTGTTAAAAATACTAAAATTTTTGAAGTAAGTCGATAGATTTTAACCCCTAAAAATACTAAAATTTCTGAAGTAAGTCAGAATTGAAAATTAAAAAAAATCAAAATATTAAATTTTCAGGCCTTCAACGCTGACGGCGCTGGAATCAGCGTCGAAGGCACCCTCGACCCAACAACAGATTTTAACCCCTAAAAATTTGCAATTTTTTCTGTGGACACCATTTTTATGCTTAAGTCATCTTCAACCTTCGGTTTGGGTGGCTAGAGCTAGATTGTGGTCGGATTTGAGGCAATTTAGAGGCTAAAAGTCTTCTGATTTCATCTTCTCTAGGTAAGAGCTATACTTTAGATCAAAATTTTTTTATTTTCACCAAGGATTTATCTCACATTACATGGATCAAAAAATATGAAAATTTCCTTTTTTGAAAATTTTTTGAGAATATCCTTTGGTGATGAACTCTTATATAATGATTTGAAGTTTAAAATGTTTTACATTTTGATTTTTGGAATTTTAGAATTATTCAGATTTTTCAAAATTTTCTAGCTTTTCTATGGCACCTAGATTGAGCAAAAGGAAAGTAGAATATGACAAACAAAAATTTCTTAGCTTTAGAGCCAGTGCTCAATTTCATAGCATTTGTCAAAATAGGAAAGTAATTCAGGACTGAGGTTTTAGAAATCTAGGAGATGAAGTTGAACCTTTGATTATTGCCTGGCAATGGTAAAACTTCTGTTATTTTACTGTCGATGCGATAGCTGGGATTTTAATGGAATTTTATGCTAACCTTTCTGAAGCTCTAATGATTATTTATTTGTTCATGGAAAAAGGTTATAACTTACTCCAAATAAATTAAATGAGTTTTATTCTGTAGAAGATGTGTATAGATGTCAGTATCATTCTTTTTCTGTTATAGATCAAGCTTTAGATGAAGTTATTTCTTTTCTGACTAGTGAGAAAGGGGTTTGGAAAATAAAAAATGGAGTTAAAGTTAACTTTCCCCGTACTAGTTTAAATGTAGTATCTAAGGCCTGGAATTATTTTATTTTTGGAAGAATGATTCCGACGAACCATCATAGTGAGGTGACCAACGATAGAGCCATCCTGAACTACTGTATTCAGCAAGTTATGGGCATAAATGTGGGCTATATTATTTATATGAACACTCGATCTATTGCTCTGGGAGAGACTTCTAGTGGATTGGCACGCCTTTCTCTTATTTACACTCTTTGTGAGCAAGCAAGAGTTGATTTTAGACCTAATGAGGAGAGGATTGAGTGTCAGAGACCTATTGGGCTTGCAAACATCAAGTCATTTGAATCTCATGTTGACTATAGATCTGGCAGTAAGGCTAGAAATATTCCTTCTACTTCTAAGGATATTCCTTCTACCTCTCATGGACCTACTTCTAGTGACCCCAGTAACAGAGAACTTTTGGATCAGATGATGACACAATATAGAGATATTGACAAGTAATCTGTTGGTTTATTTGTTTGTGTTCGTATTGTGTGATTCTATTGTTTATGTTGTAATGTTGTTTAGACTTTGTTTGTTATGTTATGTGAAACTGTAATGTGGAAGACTGTTTTCATTTTTAGAATTTAGTTTAGTTCTAATGTTATTTCAACACTTTGTTTTATTTTGTGATTAACTCTTTCTCAGGAAATTTTATATGTATTATGTGCAATTTAATGTTTTTAGCCTTGTAGCTTTCATTTTAGCACGTGCAGTATTTTCAATATTTATGTTCAAAAATCAGAATCTCCAGCAAGTATAATTTTTTTTATATATATTTAATGCTTCTTTTACCCTTCATTTTTATAGCTCTTCATGTAAAATTCTTTTAAAAATTTAAGTTTTGGGGGGAGAAGAAGAATAATAATTTTTAGAAAGAGAGAAAGAACTTAATTTTATTTGTCCTCACTTAATTATATTTTCAAAATTTTAAATTTAACATGACCTTTGGTATTAGTGGTTAACTTTGGATAACTATATTTATGTTTCTAATTATATTGTAAATTTAAAAAAAAAATTAATAATAAAGGTTAATTCTGGCGGCTAAGATATTTGGTAAAAGAGAATAAGACTATGTTTCTCTATTTTTAAGTAAAGGAAATTTGTATTTTTTTTTGAAGTATTAAAAATCTTAAAAGATTCATGTGAAAAGAAAAGAGTTAAACTTTATGAAATCTTTAAGTTAATATAAATTTGTTAAGTGAAAAAATGTATATAGTTTTTAACTATAAGAAGAGGATAGGGAAGTTCAAAATCATTAAAGGCTATCCAGATATAGTAATCCTAATATATAAAAAAAAAAGAGAAGAAAAGAAGGAAAGACAAGAAAAAAAGGATTAAAAATGATCGTGAAAAGAAAAATAAAAAGATAAAAAATATATGGGGAGAAGCTTGAGGAGATGTCTAATTAAAAATTGGCTTCACTTGAATCAACTTAAGAGAAAAGACTTGAACACAATTTTTAAATTTTTTATTTGAATGTTAACTTAATTATTAATAAAGTTTTATGAAGTTCTTTTTCATATGAATTTGCTAAGTGACTTTAATATAAAAAATTGCAATTTTACTTGAAAGAAATAGAGGATTAGAAACTCTAAACTTAATCATTGAATATCTTTACACCTTTAGTATTAACTGAAGTTGTTTTGAAATTTTTTTAAGTTATACTATTATATTTGGAAAACTAAAATATAGAAGTCTAAAAGTTAAGGTCATTATCATAAGTCATATTTTTTATGTAGTAAAGGAGATACTTAAGGACAAGTAATATGTAAGTTTGGGGGATTTTTAAATATCAAAAAAATATGCATTTTTAGACCCATATTTTATACCTATTTTTATGATATTGCACTTTAGTGGAAGGTATTTTGATGTTTTCATGCATGTTGTTAATTTGTAGGGCTTAAAGCAAAAAGAAAGCAAAAAAGATGTAATTTGGAGTTAAAATGACATTTTTGAAGAAATGCTCACAACCGGCAGCGCCGACGACACAAAACAAATTAACGCAGAGATTTTTTACTCAGCGTTGATGGCGCCAGACCAACACTAATGGCGCCAAAGGCGGTGCAAAGCCCGTTTCTAGAAGGTTCAATGTATTTGGACGATTGTTTCTGAAGTTTTATTGGATGCACCTCTTGTAGAACCGACCTTGGGCTCTATTTGGGGTCGAATTTCATCTGAAAAAGCGCTCCTCTACATTTTTCACTACTCTACTTTCATTTTTTGCACCACATCATTTCATTCCACTTCCATAATTGAGTCAATTAGTGATTTTGTTTTCATATTTTGAAACTTTTGTGGTGAGATTTAGTGAGAAACTTTCTGTAAGAGTGTTAGAGAAGGAGAAAAGTGAGAGATATCACCTTGCTGCATTTCTAAGGAAAGGATATAAAGGATTTGCATTGAGAAAGAGTTTTTAGATAAGTATTGATTTTTTATCAGTATTGTATAAACTTTTTTTTATATAAGAAATTTGTGTTTTGTTATTTCTTCCTCAAGAAGTCTGAGTAGTTCCCTCTATCTTTCTCCATACTCTGAGATATGATGAAATGAAGAGATAATATGAATGTGACAATATTAAATTGTAAAATAAATTGTGATGATTTTTCAACTCCTAACTTAATTTACTTTTTGATCTGACCAATTCAATTGTTAAAATGTGTTTTGAAACATATGATCCAGGAAATGGAGTATGAGTTCTACAACAAAGTAAGGATCACATTTGATTCCATGAAGGAGAACATTGTTTATGGAATTAAGTGCAAATAAATAGGGAAATATTTTTTATTGGGTGTAGAATTGGAGAACATTTAGGGTGACAAAATAAAATCTTCAATTCAGTCTTAGTGTTTAAAAACTAAAGCGAGAGCTAGCCTTCAGGTGAAGGGAAGTGGGAGCTCTGGAGTGGGAGCCGGTATCCTCCTAGCCTAGCCACAGATTTAGGGACTAAACACTAAAATTAACCAATGATTTTCTATGCAATGTATCATGGTAGAGAATTAAAATTGCTCCTATTTGGCACAATAAATATTATGAACATTTATCTCATCTCATTTTATCATAGCCTCATTGTAGTGGGAATGATGCTTTTTCACATAAGAATCTCCGTTACATAAACATAGTTAATAGTTTAGTATTTACTATTTTAAATTTTGCATGTTTGATTTGATAATAGTTTAGAAATCTAATTTTGATTACTTCTCAACAATTGAAATTAGCGACAGTGATTTCAATTGACTTTCTGTGAATTTTCTAGTAAATTTGTCATTTATAATTTAAACCTTCCCCGTATGATCAATATTTGTGGCTTAAATAGAAAGTCCATTATTACTTGATAACGATACGTATACTTGCGTAGAATCTGAATGTTAATTGATTATATTTTATTAAATTTTACGCAATCTATCGCAACAAAATAGGTGGATCAAGCTGCTAAAGCAGATCCCTAATGTAACTTTCTACAAGATCACTAAAGGAGATAATGCCCATGTCGACACCCTAGCAAAAGTTACAAAAGAATTGACATGTCCCCTAGAGGATTTCATTGACATTATAGTACAACAAAGACAAGTTTTATCTCGGATCAACCTTGAAACTCTGCAGAAGCTTGGAAAAGAAGAGAAACGACAATTACAGTTGCAGATATCAACGAAGATTGGTGCAAGCCATTAATAAAATATTTGTATTTTGCAAAGCAATCAAAGAACAAGTCTGAAGCACATCACATTATAAAATTGGCTATTTCAGATGCTCTATTAGGTGTTGTCTATGATGTTTATGCAAAATATAAGCACAGAAAATTGTGAAAGAAGTACATGCCGAATTATCTGGCACTCACCAGTTAGGGCCAAAGATGAAACTGAAGATCAAACGACTCGGATAGTATTGGCCAACAATAATGTCTGATTGCATGGATACATCTAAAAGATGTGTACGGGGTCAGGTACATGGGGTGGTCTTGTACCAACCTCCGAATGAGCTACACCCAACCGTTGTCTTATGGTCATTTGAGTGTTGGTACACAGACATAATATGTCCGATAGACCCTCCATCCTCCAAAGGACACAGATTCATACTTGCAGCTAGAGATTATTTTTCCAAATGGGCAGAGACAGTACCATTACGAGAGGTTATGACACAGCAGGTCCTTTAATTCTTCAAAAGACAAATCATCTACCGTTTCAGAGTACTGCGAAAAATAATTTCAGACAATGGGACAGCCTTTAAAAGCACTAAAATAAAAAATTTTGTCAAGCAGAACGAGATAGATTAGAGATACTCTACAATTTACTATCACAGAACAAACATCATGGATGAAGCCTTCAATAAGGTGTTGGTACATATTTTAATGAAAACACTTGATGAAAATAAAAGAGATTGGCACAACAAGTTACTAGAAGCTTTGTAGGCTTCCTGGACGACGTTCAGGACTCCCACTCAATAAACACCCTACATGCTTGTGTACGGGTCCAAGGTCGTACTACCATTAGAAGTTTAGATGTCGTCTCTGTTGTCACCAACCAGCTTATAACAGAAGAAAGTGCAAAACTCAGACTTGAAGAACTAGAGATTCTTGAGGTAAAATGACTTGAAGCACAAAAAAAATTGGAACTTTACTGGGCAAAGATGGTACAAGCTCATGACAAATTGGTCCGCCTAAGGACATTCAAAGTTGGTGAACTTATCCTCGTGCTCAAAAGACCCATTCTTACACACCGCGAGATAGGTGGAAAATTTGAGCCAACTTGGGAGGGACCATTTGTAGTTGAAAAGTTCTATGCAGGAGGAGCCTACCTGTTACATTTCCATGGTGAAAGACCCATGTTACCGATCAACGGATGATACCTGAAGACATATTACACAACCTGACATTGCTTGACATCGCTTTATTTGAAAATTTGAAATTTAAATTGTTCTGGGGTTATCTCTTTGGCCAAATGTCTGCGGCCGGTTCCAAAATTTTGTAATAAGATTAACCTTAATTTAATGAAAATTTTTGAAATTACACATTTTAATTTTTTCTTTCTTTTAAACTTGATATTCTACTAAATTAAAAAAAATATTCACATGAACAAATGATTTTTTCACTAACATAAAACTAAAATTTTTTTTAATAAACACTTTATTTTGTTCTTGTTCACGCTAAGTTTCAACTCACTAATATTTTTCGTGTCGTTTGTTGAGAAATGTCAAGCCAGAGGCCTGATCTTTGATTTTAAAGATGGCTAGAACCTTGCACTCAACGAGGGAATGGCGCCGCAGGGCGGCACCATAGACTTTTACATGGACTTTAGCCAAGTTGACATGGACTATGAGGGTCCTCTGATGGATGTGATCAGCCATCAGAAGAAGGAAAGGTTACCCTCACTGCTAAGGTTTGACACCAGAAATAGTTCCTCACTAAAGGGGGGAAAATGTAATGGTACAATAAGACCCGATGGAGGGGACCAGTCGTCTACCGTCCATGATAGCTATGCCGACCAGAGGCTTAGTCCCTGCCGATAGTGAAAAACTTCCAGATGCACCACTATGGAGGACTCAGCTCATAAATGCTAGCTGTCGAAAACATAGGGCTTTCCTATGCAAGGAGAGGAGCCTCCAGAAAGAGGCAGAGAACTTGCTCACCTCTATCCCTCAAAGCAATATGTATGATTCGGGCTTGAGAGAGACCTCTTCCAGCATATCTACTATAGATGATGAGTCAGGATTTATTATAGAGCCAGAAATTTTTCCAGCTTTAGATGTTCTTTATAAGTGTTGTCCGACCTGCAAAGTCAAAATACCAACATGTACTTCAGTCACAGGGGCATTCATGGAGTGCCCGAACTGCAATGTTCTCCATGTTTAGTGCTACAGTACTTTGGAGGAATATGTATCCTTGGATGATGGAATATAGACTGCTAACTACCTGATGGATGCATAATCATTGTCATGTTGGGTGCAAAGCCATATATCCCGCCAGACGTAGAGTCATACATTCTACTGCAGACAGAGATAGCACCGGCCTGGATTCCTGTCAACGTCAAAATGACGGAACAACCCTGACAGCCACCGATCATCAGTACCTCAGAATACTACAAGATGTGCAAGGTAAGCAAAAAGAACTTGGAATTCTATGAAGAAGAGTAAGGTATGTTCATCAACACATTATAAGGATTGGAGCTATGCACCAAGGTATTCTCTATAAGCAATGAACAAAATATTCTCGACTGCATTTTTGATTTGAGAGAAAGAGGTTGAGTAGGTCTACTGATGGAAAAAACCTATTCTAAGCTATGAAAGTGGATGCGAGGAAAGGACAATGATCAATATACAATGCGGCTGCTGTTACAACTTTACTAACGATAGACAAGGAAATCCTCCTAGGATTTTGAGCACAATCATGGGGACCCACTACCTCCCATGATAAAATGGATGATCAAAAGAATGGTCCGATGGAGTATACTACTAACTGACTGTATTCCTAATAGTTGTATTATCAACATATAAGATGAAGGAGACTGCATACCTCCCCACATTGACCATCATGATTTTGTAAGGCCTTTCTGCACGATCTCATTCATGAGCAAGAGCAACATCCTATTTGGAAAAGAAATAGATATTATCAGCCCTGGTGTATTCACATGGTCCGTGGAAATTCCACTGCATATTGGTTCAGTACTAGTTCTTAAAGGAAACAGAGCACAGGTCGCCAAACAATGCATTCTAAGGGCGCGACACAGCAGGTTGTCCGTGACTTTCCGGATGATGGATGACAACAAAGTGTCATATGGATTCCAACCAGACTGAGAACTGAAAGAACTACTGTCATACGAGCTATGAGCGGGTTACACTTCTAAGAACATGTAAATGGAACTCTTATCCTGGAGCATGGCTTAGAAGGTCAGCTTGATCAGGAGCTTGCCTCACCAGAGACAGACACTCAGAAGATTCCTTTTTTACTGTATTTCTGTTACAGCAGATTAGACATGCTCAGCCTATGATATGTACTTGACATGTGATATTTTTTGATGTACTTTGATGTAGCCAACATAATTGTACTTTTTGGGGCTTTAGCCTAAACTTAATATGTAACATTTATTGGAGAAAATTAATGAAATCTCTTTTAGAATTTTGTCTGTTTGTTCAAATTGCCCTTTTTGGTGCGATGAATAAAAGCCACGAACCATACGTTGGTTCGAGATTACAATGAACAAAGAACAAAACAATAAAAACTTAATAATAAAAATGAAATAGAACACCCTTTTGAAAATTAATCAACCCACAAAAAATTAAATTTTGGAAAACATATTTTTAAAAATCAACGTGATAAAAATAATAAGAAAAGAAAAAAAATCTGTTGAGTTGATTCTCTCGACTTCGAGGTCTCTTACTCTTTGCTCGCGCAGTATGACCATCCTTGTCTGCACTAAATCTTACAAAATTTCTCATATCTTACTCAACAATGTCAACCATTACACATAACACATATATATGGGTTCAACGCCACTAACTCATTGTAAATTTCAAATTCTTATTTTTGGAATCATTTCCTAATATCTGATTCCCTCCTTTCATGGTCGGTCATTAACTTCCGATCCTCTTTTTGAGCTTGATCCTTAACTTTCAATTCTCATTTTGGAATTAGTCCTTAACTTCTGATTCCCTCCTTTTAAGATCGATCCATAACTTTTCATCCTCTTTTTG
>NEWO01000860.1:164537-195215 GCA_003013225.1 Phalaenopsis aphrodite
CAAGGTCGCTCCCTAACTTCCAACTCTCTCTTTTGAGATTGATCCTTAACCCTCAATTCTCATTTTGGAATCAGTCCTTAACTTTTGATTCCCTCATTTTGAGGTCAGACCCTAACTTCTTACTCTCTCTTTTGAGATTGATCCTTAACTTTCAAATCTCATTTTGGAATCAGACCTTAACTTCTGACTCCCTCCTTTCAAGGTCGGTCCCTAACTTTCGACTCTCTCTTTCAAGATTGATCCTTAACTTTCAATTCTCATTTTGGAATCAGTCCTTAACTTTTGATGCCCTACTTTTGAGGTCAGTCCCTAACTTTCAACGCTCTCTTTTGAGATTGATCCTTAACTTTCAATTCTCATTTTGGAATCAGTCCTTAACTTCTGATTCCCTTCTTTTAAGGTCGGTCCCTAACTTCCGACTCTCTTTTTAGATTGATCCTTATCTTTCAATTCTTGTTTTAGAATCAGTTCCTAACTTTTGGTTCCCTCCTATTGAGATCGGTCTCTAACTTCTGACTTTCTCTTGAGATTGATACCTAAATTTCAATTCTCATTTTTGGATCAGTTCCAAAATTCTGGTTCCCTTCGTTCAAGGTCGGTACCTAAATTCTGACTCTCTTTTTGGAATCGATACATAAACTTCAATTCTCATTACGGGATCAAAACTTACATACTAACTCCCATCCTCTATAAATACCTAAAGC
Source organism: Phalaenopsis aphrodite (assembly GCA_003013225.1). Lineage (NCBI taxonomy): Eukaryota > Viridiplantae > Streptophyta > Magnoliopsida > Asparagales > Orchidaceae > Phalaenopsis > Phalaenopsis aphrodite. The sequence goes on from NEWO01000860.1 coordinate 165,242, forward strand.
TTGATAACTCAAACCCACTCTCCAGTCCCTAGCGAGAGTTCCTACTTCTTGACTTTGATCAGATATCCACTAATAGTCAACAAATAAGAAATATAATTAACTATATGGGCTTGCCCTTATAGGAAGCTTGTCTGAACCCAGCTTAATATAAACCTATTTAATTCTTTGTATTAAATAGGAGAACTTGTCGGCAAATAAAATGATTTTCGCAGACCAAACTAATGTCATATATCTCTTATTTTATTTGATCGAGCCTCATCCTCAAGTCTTGTGTTTATCCTTTGGGATAGATACAAAGTTTGAAGTATAGAGCTCTTTCATTTAAACTATGAAAAATATGGGGTTAGTTTGATTTCATATTTTTCTAAACTATATACATATGTAAATTAAGTGTCCTTCTGAAGCAGGCGACAAGATTTCAATTTCGGCGGTCGACAGCTCCCAATGGGCAACTCCACAACCTATTATAGTGCCTAAAATCTCCTTATAAAGTGTCCAGATTATGCGTTGTCAGATTGGTTAATAATTCAAACTTTTTCAAATGGATTGGTTGGATCTCTTAGATCGATAATTGACGCTGTTGTTGGTAGATCATTAATGTCAAAACATTCAATGAATCATATTTTTTAATTGAAGAGATGGCTATTAATAACTTTCAATGGCTTCCAAAAAAGGTTGCTTGTATTCAAGATTCTGATGCAATATCTTTGTTAGCTACCTAAATAGCTATTTTATCAAAGAAGATAGATCAATATGGAATCAATTATTCTCAAACATCACTTGTGCTTGAGGAAAACTCATTGGGACAAATGATAGAATCTCAATCTTCTTATGAGACCTTAAATGCAATAAATAACAATTCTAATAATCCTTATTCCAATTATTATAATCCTGGTTGGAAGAATTATCCAAATTTTAGTTGTAAATCTACAATGGGGAAACAACATTGTTTAGACTAGAATCATCCAACTTATAAACCTTATTACCCTCTAGGTTTTAATAATTTTTAGAGTAAGGAGAAAAAGTTGTCCTTGGAAGAATTTATATTAGGAATGGGAAACCAATTACAAAGTCAAGGAGCTGCAATTAGAAATATGGAAAATCAATTGGGATGTATTGCTACTGCACTTAGCAACAGACCTCCAGCAACATTGCCTAGTAATGTTGAAGTAAATCCTAAAGATTAGAACAAAGAGCAAGTTAAGGCTTTTCAAATGAGAAGTGGAAAAGAATTCGAAATCAGAGTTCAAAATGATGTGAAAGTTGAAGTTGAGAAAGATGAGGTGAAAAATTAAAAATCTGGTGAAGATTTTCATTTTGAGTCATAATGTCTTATGAAACTAATGAAAATCATTATAGAAAGACCACCACTTCCATTTCCTCAAATATTGAAGCAGAAAAATAGGGATAACCAAATTTTAAAATTTTAGAAAAATTTAGGAAATTGACGATAAACATTCCATTTGTTGAAGCATCGAAACAAATGACAAGCTACATGAAATTCATGAAGGATATATTTAATAAGAAAAAGGAAGTTTGTAGATAATGAGACTGTTGCACTCTGTGAGGAGTGTAGCACTATAATTCAGAAAAAGTTTCCTGAAAAACTTAAGGATTCTGAAAATTTTATTGTCCCTTGTGCTATTGGCAAAAGATTTTTGGAGAAGCTTTGTGTGATTTAGGAGACAGTATTAATATTTGTCTTTATCAATTTTCAGAAAGTTGGGTTTATAAGATATTTCACCTTCAATTGTAACTCTTCAGTTAGTTGATGATTCAATTACCTATCCTAAAGGAGTTATAGAAAAAGTTTTGGTAAAAGTTGATAAATTTATCTTTCCTGTGGATTTTATTGTATTAGATATGGAGGAAGATAAAGAAATTTCTATCATTTTAGGAAGACCATTTCTTACCACCGGAAGGGCTTTGATAGATGTATTAAAAAGAGAACTAACAATTATAGTTAGTGATCAAGAGGTTACATTTAATATTGCAAAATTAATGAGATACCCTGCAAAAGAGCAAGAGAGCGAATTCTTCAGAATGGATATCAACGAATATTTAAGACATAAATATTTCAAGAAGACATTCAAATGAAATTTTAAAAAGAATATTTGGAATATGAAGATGATGATAACATTCAAGATGAATCTACGGAAGTGAGTAATGAAGATTTGAATTATGTTCAGGAAAAATTTAAAATGTTAGATCCTACAAAAAGTAACAAGAATTGGATTTCATCTATTAAGAAATCTCCAGAACTAGAAATGAAAAGAACTTCCTACACATTTAAACTATGCATTCTTAGGAGATTTATCCACATTACCCATTATAGTATCCTCAAATTTAATAGATGAGTAAAAACAACAGCTCTTGGAAACTTTGAGAAGATATAAGAAAGCTTTTGGATGGAAATTAGCTAATATTAAAGAAATCAGACCTTCAATTTGTATGCATGGAATTTTATTTGAAGATCAATATGAACCAAGGCTGATCCTCAAAGCAGATTGAATCCTATGATGAAAGAAGTTGTCAAGAAAGATATTTTAAAATGGTTAACTGCTGGAATAATATATTCTATTTTAGATAGTACTTGGGTGAGTCAAATTCAGTGTGTTCCAAACAAATGAGGTGCGGCTGTAGTGACAATGAGAATAATTAATTAATACCCACAAGATAAGTCATTGGATGCCATATTTGCATAGATTTTAGAAAATTAAGTTCTACCACCAAGAAGGATCATTTTCCTTTATCCTTTTTGGACTAGATGTTGGATAAGCTGGCTAGGCATCTATATTGTTGTTTTATAGATGAATATACCAGTTATCATCAAATACCTATTGCTAGAGAGGATCAAGAGAAAACAACATTTACTAGTCCTTATGGAACTTTTGCTTTTTGACGAATGCCCTTTGGATTATGTAATGCACCCGCAACATTTCAACAACGTATAAAATCAATTTTCAGTGATTTAAGTGAAAAAGGGATTGAAGTATTTATGGACGATTATTCTGTATTTGGAACTTCATTTGAAATATGTCTAAATCATTTAAAGAAAGTTATATAACAATTTGGAAAGACTAATCTCGTATTAAACTGAGAAAAAGGTCAATTTATGGTTGCAGGAGGAATTGTGCTTGGACATAAAATTTCAGAAAATAACATGAAAGTAGATCCTGCAAAAATACATGTTATATCAATCTTGCATCCACCTACTACTGTAAGAGGAGTTAGGTGCTTTTTATGACATGATGAATTTTACAGGCAACATATTAAGGCTTTTTCAAAAATTACAACGCATTTATGCCAACTTTTGGAGAAAGAAGGGTAAACTTATAGTTATAGAAGGGAAAACTAACAATTTTAGAAAAATTACCAAAACAGATTTCCTTACTTTCTTAATCATTGGTTTACTAAATTTTAATTTCTTATCTTAATTGATTATTATCCATTTAAATTTATATTCCAACAGCTTTTATTTTTAAATTTTGAATTTAAAGTTTTGAAAGTTAAGAAGGGTAGATTAGTAATTTTGATGAAAATTACAAATGTATGTATCCTTATTTTTTCTTTTAAGTGATCTTTTACTAGAATTTCAGTAATAATGATTTCTTCAAGACTTTTAATTAGATTTTGATGATTTCATGATGCACATATATTCAAATTCTCTTCTAGGGTTGATTTGTAAATTTTGACAATTTAATCAATTTTAACCAAGTCTTCATTATTCCAACATGTGAATTCTATCAAATTACAAAGAATGATCAAATTAGTGACTCAAATATTATCAGTGAATGTTTACATGAATTTGAGATTTCAAGAATGATCAAACAAATTGGTTATTGCAAATTTACCTTATATGCATTTTAATTATTCAATTCAAAATCCAATTGACTCATTTCATTTCATTTGTTTATTGAATCATATCATAAAGATTTAATAGCTTAACTATCACTTTTTAAAAAAAATTACAGAATAAAGTTTTAGAGTGCAAATTAACAATTTACAAATGGACCCTTCAAATTTCAAATGATTTAAATGAATTTAAACCACATGAGAATAGTATTTTCTTACAAAACATCTTTATTTAATTTAATTTAAAAATTTCCACAGAGCCATTTTATTTTTTTGACTTTTATTTAATTTATTTTTTTATATTCTTGAATTAATTATTAATTGGATGATAAAAAGAATTTTTTTTTAGTAAATGATAGTTTCTCTTTATGAAAAAGTCAAAGAAACACACTATATGGTTGAGATCCTTCGATGGTTAATTTCTAATTAAATTTTTATTTATTTTGAATTTTTAAAGATTTATTATTGCTCTAAAGGTTTTATTATAATTAAACTTTATCAGAGGTTATTAAGTTTCAATTTTTTTTCATTTAATATTTTTTTTTGGTGCGTGGAATGAAATGCACTCCTCCCTCTACGTTAAATCCTAGCCTTTAGTTTCTATTGAAGAAAGTAGATGACAATAGTTCATCATCCCAAAGTGGAAGAAAAATCAAAGCCATCGGAAGATAATCATGCAATCTGCAGGGTTCAACTTATGTTCTTATGATACTTCACATTCAGAACAATCTTTAGGTCATTTAGGGGAGATCTAATGGCTAAGATTTAGTAATTGAAATATTCATTTAAAACTATATCACACACTAAGCTATCTATTGAGTTTTGTAACATACCATGATCTGAGAAGGTTCTTCTTGATCCAATGCTTTTGCCACCTTTGGTTTTAATGAACTTGCTCCAAGCTTCAATTTAAATTCCCACAAGTTCCTTGCACTTGTTTGATCAAGTTCTTCCATGGTTTGGTCTTGAAGTGGATTGGAGAGCTCAAATCATGGAGAATACAAAGGGGAAAAATGTTTACACACTTTATGTTTCTAATGGATGGATTTATTGTAAATTGTAATGACAAATCAAAAGTCCTAGCTCGAGTGAGTGAATTGATAGTTAATCACGGGTAATTTGTCGTGAGAATGATGGGAAATTGGTACTATGAATTGGCAATTGGACAGAGCTTTGCCAGGGGAATAAATGTTGATGATCTCTAACCTGAGAGGACTACTTAGAGCCTTGGAACGCTCATCTTGGCTCAAGGATGGATTGATTCATCAATATTTTGCGGGGGATGATGTGGCATGGTCAAACATTAACATCCAATGAAAATTAGCATAGTGTCAAGACAAATTTTGTATTTTTCTAAGGGGAAAGTGCCAGTCATGCTTTGAAATGTGGTCGGCTTCCAAGAAAAACTAGGTTGGCCACAAGCTACCTCACAAGGAGGTTAAAGTGATTAATTCAGTTAGACAAGGTGGTCAATAGGATTTTAGCACTTGGTTTGGTTGGTTAGGCCAAGGTAAGCTCAAAGAAAATGAATTTTGATTTGCTTGAGAATGGTTTGGCATGGCTTAGATTTGGCTTAATTTAGGCTCATAAAATAACTCATGATTGGCTTGATTAGGCATGAGGAACTTTAGTGGAAGTCCGGGCTTCGAAGTGAGCCAAAGAAGTTTGGCTGGTGGCTTGAAATTTTCCTTGGGAAGATATGGCTTGGGAGGGTAGATTTTGTTTGAAATGGTATTTGATTTGGAAAGTTATGTCTTAATGGTCTTATGTCCAACTATGGGTGAGATTAGTTATGAGATATTGGCAAATGGGTAGGCTTGGATGCAATGTTCATGTTTTGAAATGTTTTAGGGATTGGAGGGGTGTGTGAGTGAGTGAAAATTCACCTTTTATTAATTTGATTTTTGATAAGGATGCTGATTTGAAAATTCTATTTATTTGTGTAGTGATTTTAAATTGTTTTTAAAGGATTCAGGTTGTGGAATGGGCTTTGAAAAATTAATTTGAAATATGAAGTTAATTTACTAGGCTTTCAAAATAGAAAGAGACAATTGTGAGAGATAGTTAAAAATATTATTTTATTTTGTATTTTTAAATTTTTCATTAAAATTTATTAAGGAAGTTGATTATTGGTTTTTTTGGTGCAAAATTTCATTTTTTTATTTGAATTTTTTAGTTTTATCTCAATTTATATATATAATGCTTATTAGTTTATTTTAAATTTTATGTTATTTTGGAACGATTTTAATATTTTGGTGATTTTCAAATTATATTTTTTCTTATTTACGTTTTATTGATTAAATAAAAATAATAATATTTCGAATTTTGATTAGGATGTTTGTAATTTTTAATGATTTTGATTTTATTTCAATTGATACTTTTAACAAGTTTTAATTTTATTTTAAAATTTTGATGATCTTATTCATCTCTCTCTTGATTAAGAGATAAGCTCCCGTCTCGTTCAAAGTGAAACTCATATCCAACTAGGTCCTCTACAGACAAATAAAAGAGTTATCCAAGAAATGCAAAAAGTTACTAAGAAGTGTGTAAAATAAGGACCAGTTAGATGGCCCAGGTCTCTAAGGTAAAGCCGTTGCTTATCAAGTTTCAAGCACATAGGAACTAAATTTATGCTTTAGTAACTTGACATCAATTTATCTAGCCAAAGGTTGAGGACTTAAGGCCACATGCATGAAAATATGGGTTAATAGATGTTTCCAACTTTAATTTGACATTGGATCCATCACTAGTTTTCTAAGAAAAGTCAAGAGAAAACCCCAAGGCTAAGGACTTAGCTCTATGGAGCGAAAGAGAAATAAAGTCCTCATGCATAATTTAGGTAAACATATAGTCAAGAATCATACTTGTTGCAGCCCAATAAGTGTATTTATAACTAAAATACTGTTGTGCATATGTGAGTATTAGCTTTGTAATTTAATCTTCTTTGATTTAGGAGAAAATTTAATCTACATACTTTTCACATAGTGGATTACTTTGACTTGACTAGGCCAATATTTCTTTCCTCTTATACATACGTTAACACTAAAAATCTTTGTGTCTCAACTTGTTACTTTTTTTATTTGTTTGTGTGTGTTGGATCATTGTGCAACGTTACGACATTAATAAACTAATGTTATGCCTCAAATTTTCTTGCCTATAATAACAATAATTTATGCAATTTTTTGAGAACGAGTCGAGATTTAAGTTTCAGGAATTGAACTAGAGAATTGCATTTGTTAAATTTTATTAATTTTATAAATTAAAAAAAGAATAGATTTATTAACATTTTGTTATGAAATTTTGCATGTAGAGTTGAATGAGATAAATATAATGATGTAAATAGAATAATGTATAACTAAAACTAAATGACTAGACATTAAAATAAAAAATAAGTAAAATTTTAAGTTTGGTTTGTTGCACTATAGCACTATACTTTTCAACACCAAAACACAACCCTAAAAAATAAAAATTCCAAAATTAATACAGTGATCTACCATGAAAACAGACTTTATAGCATTATGACAAGACAAGTAGTCTTGAAATAGAGAAGCCAATATTGAGAAGCTTGACAGGAGTGAAAAATAGAGATCATATTGTTGAGATGCTACAAAACTAATGTCGAGGCATTACAACCTAAATTACTTCAAATTTGAATAAGTTTTGAGGCATTTTATAGGTTAATTTAGCAGTTATTAAGGATTTATAAATAAACAACTTGCGAGAAGATTAAGCATTGAACTGTGAGAATTGAGAAGAAACTCTTATTGTGTGTTAGGAGTGGACATAGAGGGGGAGAGCGAGCGTTTGAGAGAAATTATGGGGGAGAAAATAATGGAGAAGAATATGGTTAATGGAGATTTGCAACCTAACCTAAATTTTTCCTTCCAGTTTCTAAATATTTTGAATTTATGGAATCATGTTTGTCTTTCTCTGAGTACAATCGTGAGCTAATTTGGGTTAAATTCTGGATTTATGATTTCTTGTGTAATTTTTTCTATAAAACATTGAGTTTTATGTGTCGAATATTAGTTTTCATTAAATTTGAAAATGGGCAGTTGCTTATTACAAATTAGTGTTATTTATAGATCTTGAAAGAGTCATGTGCAACTATAAGTAAATTGACAAATTCTCAAGTATGATAAGCATATGTTTATTTCAGAATTTGCAATTATTAAGGAAAAGAGTTTAATGCAATTAATCTTTTTAATTCATGCAGAATGACTGTTGACTAGGTTTCTTAATTATCTATAATGATTGTATAATTAAATTGTTATGGATTAACAACTCAAAGAATTGAACTTGTAGAATTGTAGGAACTTAGTATTAGTGAAACATAAATCCATGGTCCTCTCTAAAATTCTTAAATCTATTTTAATCACATCTTTATATTGCTGTTATATTAATAGTTTCGATTGTTGAATAAAAGTTAAGGAAATATTTAGTTAATAGCTTAGCAAGATTTTTAATTCTTAAATCCATGGTCCTCTCTAATATTCTGCGAAAGGTACAGTCATGCAAATCATTTCAGTCAGCTACATAAAATTACTTTCAACAAATGCTTTTTTTGTCATTTCGGAACGATCTTCCCAACCTGCTTTACAGCACTATTTTTCAGCCGTTGAATTGACTTTCATAAAAATAAAATCTCAACCAAACAAAGCCAAAGTGTACTTGCCAAACCTCACACATACATGCCCAATTTTAGGTGTATTCTCAAGTTCAAGAGCTACTCACCAGCATTCACTTTTGCAAGCCGACGACTTGTTTCAAGTGAATGAATTTTTTTAACCACAAATCAAGTTGGGGACAATCTCAGGGCTCCGTCAAATGGCTGATAGACGTCCTTGTGTAGTCAGGAGACAATCTTTACGTAATTTACAATAAACAGTTTATATATTTTTTCGTTAATGCAGTCCTCCCTATACTTCCAAGCCCCAAATCAAACTTCTGAAAATGACGTTGTACGGATAGCTACAGTGACACGATCTCCTGATTCAGATATATTGTTATAAAATTCCAGATCTTTCCTCTTTAAACTGTTCATTCTCTCTCTGATTGTTTTGTTTTCGTCTTTTTTAATCAGTTAGCAAGACTCTAATTTGTACATATAATTTTGCTTCCAATACCGAAAAATCAAAATATGACATTATGAATTAGTATTATTTAATATTCTAGAATTATATCTTTTGTAATTTCGAAAATTAAATGAATAAGTTAACATCAATAAAATAATTAAATTTTACCAAACTTAACGATTGATAATATAAAAGCTAAATCTCATTATTAAAATTAATAAATAATTAGCCACTGTAAAGCGAAATGAATTTGTAGAATGAATGAGGCAAGTGGCGATAAGTGCGGCGAGGAAGTAGCTGCCGGACATGGAGGAGCAACCAGTGGCTTACCGTCTCCCACTTCAAGCGGGGAAGACGGTCAGTGGAGCTTAAATTTATTCAATTAATATTTTTTAATTTACGGAAGAAAACAAAGCAACGGTTGCAAGTGGCCAACCGCTGTCACCTAGGCGGTCGAGATCGCCGTTCTTCGAGGAAGAGTGAAAAGCAAGCCATTCAGAATAATTTCTGCCCATGCCATTTTATACTCAAAAATGATAAATTTTTTATTAAAAATTATGGGCAATTACATAGAAAGCCCTCAAAATAATACTATTTATTAATTTAGCATCCTCTTTCATCCATATTTTTAAATTTTCTCTCAAATATCAAAATTCGTGATAAATATTCATCCCAAAATTTTTAACTTTATCAAATTCTTAATGGTTTGAGCCTGGCTTGTGTAAATGCATCCTTTCGAAGGTTTAGAAATATCACATGAATGTTATATTTTATAAATAATAAGGTTTCACGTGCTATGTATGTACTTATCCCAAAAATTATCTAAGTGTGATTTTTTTAGAAAAGATGGCATTTCTTTTCTCTTAAATAACAATATTATTGATATTTCATCAATAAGCTTTTATCATTCAACACAAATCTGAAAACATGAAACCAACATCGAGGCATTGAGGCATACGCCTATGCCGACCATTTCTTACCACCACTTATCCGCCACCCTTGTCGATCATCAATCGCCACCTGCTCTTTCCAGCAAACTCCCTTGTGTGGTTACAATGTGCGATGAGGAATCCAAGTGTACATTGTGAAACGGTAAAGCACTGCATAGACAATGTAACTAAGCACCCCAAATACGGTGTAATGATGCATCCCGAAGATGGTGTGACAATTCACCCAAAATATGGTGCAACGACACACCCCGATGATAGTATAACAACGCAAGCTATATAGAGTATAGTGACCCCTCCTGAAGACAATGTAACAACACACTCTGATGCAGTGCAACAACATACTCTAATGTTGTTGTAGCAATACCACTATAGAAAGTGCAACCACAACTTCTGAAGACTGTGTAACAATCCATAATGAAGACAATGACTTTCTCCAGACTCCTAAACTCTCTCCTAACAGTTCTTGAATATGTCCTCTGTTGCCTACAAACGTCATCACAGCTCACAACTAAGGCTTACATGACCAACTACAGGGTACATGATCCACAACTCGCATAACTCTCAAGTTTGGCCCCTATAGGCTACGAGTTTCATCACAACACACAACTACGACCTATGTGACAAATTACTGCCTACGTGATCCACATCTCGTGCAACACACAACTTTGGCCATTGCGGTCTTTTCACGTCATCATAGCTCACATATACGACCTATGTAACCAACAATAACCTGCGTGACATATAACTCATGTAGCTCTTGACTCCAACCATTACGACAACCACAGAAAAAATAAAGTATAACAGGAAAAAAAAATGATGACCTATACATACGTCGAAAAAATGCACCAATTTGCGATGGCATTGTGACTGTTTATTAGCTAGACTATTTGAGTTGGCTTAACCACAAGATATGTCGTCTCATAGCTACACTAATATTTTTTTATTGTGTTTTATTATTATTGACAAAATATACCATCAGTTATAAATGACTATTGTCTATGGACATAGTTCATAGGTTGTTTGGGAATCCTCCATTTTGCAGGGCGTTAATTGAAGAGTTATTTTAATAAGCTATGATAAATGTCGTGGGAAGTAATTTTAAAAATTGACAGATGTTAGGTTGCTTGTAAGCCATAAGTAAATGCCATAAATATGTCCACCCCATGTGAATCCCAAATTTACTCATCTTTCATCCTCCCATCTCGCTCTCGCTAGCTCTTGTCCTAGCTTCTTCTTTCCCTCCCCAAAAGCCTTCGCCTCAGCCTTGCTCTAGCTCTCTTTGTTTTGTCCAAAACCATCACCTTTCCAATCGAACCCTAGTTAGTTGGGATTTTGCATGACGACGTTGCAACTTACGGAAACTCGATATTCCCATTTTCATCCGTTTGGTTTTCTCCCACATAAAACCATTCACTAAGGTAGCTTCTCGTCCTTTTATTTTCTGTGTGATTTCATGCCTAAAGGGCTCTTTGGTTGCACTTTGAATTTACATTAAGAGGAGGTTTAGCTGAAAGTATGATTTAAGTTAAATAGGACTTAGTAAAATTCCTATGAAATCATTTTGTGTGTTCAGAGCCATAGCTTGCTTTGAGAAATTATTTAAGGAAAGCCTTAAGAAATACTTTTTAGTGATCCTTATAAATAACATGTAGACTTAATATTCATTACCTCAAGGAGTAGGTTGTAACTAAATTCTTAGACATCTCCACAGCATTACAGAGAAATATGACAATATATCATCACAAAATTATTATGAAATCATTTTGTGGGTTGATAGCCCCTAACTTTACTGTGAGAAATTGTTTAAGGATAGCCTCAGAAAGTACTTCTCGAGAATCATCATCAATAGTATGTTATTTTTAACTTCATTACATTTAGGTGAATGCTATCAAAAAAGTCCTATACATCCCTAGAATAATAAGATGCGACTGGAAAGTAAAATTATTTTGTTATCGTAAATTCAAATCATATTTTGCTAAGTTTAACCAACCAAATGAACTTATAAAGAATTCTCTTAAAAAAAACTTGAATAGCTTCATGCTTGATTTATTGTAATCATGAAAATAAAATAGAAATTGAAATAGTCAAGTTGGTAATTTCTTTTTTTTTTCTTTTATTAGGTTGTTCTTTATAGATAGGAATAAACTAAATAAGTAATGTTATTTGAAATTGGATTTATTACCACATTGTTCTTATACTGATGTGGGTTGATTTTATTCTCTTTTGATGATGTGTATTGTATGGATATCTTAGCAAATACAATATTTTATAGGATTAACAAGCATTCAATATACTTCAATCGTGTAGGATTAAAATTTTAAGAGTAAACCTTGAAGCTTCTGCCCTGATTCAGTTTGATATTTTAGCTAATTGTTGTCTCTGATGGTTAATTTGCTAATGATAAGCTTAAGTTTGTTTCTTGATTTTCATTAGTTGCTGAGTAGGTTTAATGTTTTGACAAGGTGAGGAACCCAAATCAAGAAACAAGTGCTAAATATGCCTTAGGCCAAAATCAACCGAAAACAATACGAACTTGCCTATGAACCATAGGAACCACCATGACCACCAAATCCACCTTGGGAGAGGGGTTTACCTAAATTGATCACTTGCCTCACCAAAGGCCTCCCTAACCCTACTAAACCCTAAAAACAACCCAAAACCCAAAGGGCAAAAAACTTGATAACACCTTGGAATGGTCAAAATTAATTAGGCATAACCTTAATTTAGCCAAATTTTGGCCAAATTTGGACCAATTGATCACATCCCCATCCAATTGGACCTCACAACATATGATCATGGCAAACACCATGTGATAAGCCAAATTTCCATAGAATGAAACCAATTTTCACGGGGTTAACCCCCATAATTCTATTAATTAATTAACTAATTAGCTAATTAAAAAGATATTTAGGTCTCTTTAGGGATTAGGGTATGAATAAAACCCAACCAATCTATGTTAGGTCCAACACTAAGGGTAAACCCAACCCATCGCCCATGGCCATTTCTTTTAGGGTCACTTATTACCCAATAGCCACATAGCATGACATAGGTTAATCATAAAGCTAAATAAAACTAAAATCACCATTAATTGGTAGCTTGTCACTTATTTTCATGGCTCATCGCGAGGGAAGGGACACATGCACAATACATGCCATCTAGCTCAAGCTACCTCAGACCTGCCTTGGTGAGTCAAACCAAATTATACATGACCTATTTTATCCACCTAAGGAGTCTTCAATCAGCTTATAGCACTCTCTATGCTTCCCCCATCTCAATGCACTACCATGGTCAAAGATGTCAAATTACCATAAAAAATTAGAGAATTCCAACCCGCTACCCAAAAATTCATTGGAATTCTTCTGAAACTCTCTGAGGAACTGCCCAAGCTTCTCTAATCATTCCAAAGCTCATCCAAGGATTCTCATAGCTACATAAGGAAAGGACTTAAAAGTATTAAAGTATAACCAAGCTCCCTATCTGGCCTCCTAAGCCACTGCCTCTAAACAAAGAAAATCACTCTCATTATCTAGACAATAATCCTCATATCCTCAGGCCACCAAGTCTACTAGAAAATCAAAATTTCTCAACCTTAATCTAGGATACTTTTTGAAATCGACATGAAACCTTACAAAAATTAATTTAAAAGCTTCTAAAAACTTCTTAGGCTGTCCATGACTCTTCCTCAATTAAAAATTGAGGCTTCTAGAGCTGTCAATTCTAACACCAAACCAAGCCACCATTTGGCCAATCTTATAGTTACTGCCAATTTCAGTTCAATTTATAGTAAGGATGAGGTTTGTGTCATCAAGGAGAAGCTCTCTATGAAGCCCAATCAATGCCACACCTTATGGGAAAGGTATGGATCAAATTCCCTAAAACTAGCCTCAAGTTTGGTCTTTTGTGAAAGAAATGAACACACCATGCTCTTTGACCATATAGATATGTTCTCCTAGCTTAGATGATGCTGAGTAACAAACACTAATGTTGACATCAATTTTTGATGCCACAAGTGGAGGGTATCAACCTGCAATACTCAGGGTGGTTTGTCGTTCATCTGTAGCATCTCCTAGCTCAAGACACCTACCAGGAACTATCTAGCACTTGTTCGGGGCAAGTGGCTAGGTTTGGTGGTGAATCAATTAAACTAAAAAAAATACCCTTCAAAAGGCCAAGACGGGTTTTGAAGCATTTTTTATGTCTAATATTATGATTAGAAGTCACCAAACATCCATACAAAGCCTTCCACAATAATAGAAAATTATAGTGTCTACTTACACGGGCTATGAGAAAATTATGGTTCAGGACACCCTACCGGCACTGCGGTTTAGAATGACCGTTGACACTGATTATTCAAGAAAATTATCAAACAAATTACTTCATTTTAAAGTTATGGGTTTATATTTTACTCAAATAGAGTCTCCCTTAGCTTCTAGAACAAAAAAAATCTCTTGTCGGGTGCTTCAAGAGAAAATCAGAGTTTCGGGCTTAACCAGCGCTCTGGGGCCATCTTCTAAGGCTCACGCACCAAAGACACCTTTCCAAGCCATTGAGCCTAAGTATCCAAAGGTGTAAGACAAAATATTAAAAGTTAAAACAGACCCAACTCCTAAGTACCGAAGTCACTGGGCGACAAGACCCCAGACATGACAAAAATTTGAACTTTCAAGAGAGCTGAGCGCCTAAGCGTTCCATGTCTGGCACCATGTCCTTAGATTAACACACCAGACCCTTGGTGCCCATAACCCTAGTGCTTACATACCACTTTACATCCAAGGCATGAGAATGACATTTTCTAGCAACATTTTGACTCCTGAGGCCTCCATTTGCTCCAGAACTTTGATCATGAGCCTAGTGAGTGGTAAGAGGTGGTGAAAATACCTTAATTTAGAGGCTTCCTTGACATCTTTAGGTTTTTATTTTGGTCATTTTGAAATTGAGGTGGCTACTTAGTCCAACAACCCTCATCATTCTTGAGGGAGATGCCATTTTATTAGGGGAGAGCTGAGAGAGTTTTTGGGAGTGGTGTGTCTTCTTCCTTGGTGAGTGATCCCTAGATACCTAATGCTTATGCACATTATAACAATAATTATGATGATATTTTTCACTTATATTTCCTTAGTTTTCAAATAAACCAAAAATTTGATTCTGAAGAAAAATAAGAATTTAACTTTTTAATTTATATATATTTATATTGGGTACTACGCAAGTATACGTATTGTTATCAAGTAATATATAACTTTTTTATTAAGACCTGAATATCGAACCCATAGAGAAAAATGCAATATGCACCTTTTAAAAAGTTTTTCTATTTTTAAAAAGATAATTACTTAAACTAAAAAAATGATTTTTGTAGGAATTTAAAATTAAAATATTTTTGGTATATATTTTTTTTATATTTTAACAAAACAGTAAAAAGATAACTAAAGTTTTGGTAGAAGAAAAGTATTTAATATGAAAATATCTTTTTTCTTATCATGAATCAATAATAACCATAGGAATTCTGTTGTGGAAGTATGTAAATTGTGTTATGCCAAATAGGAGCAATAATATTCTTTACCTTTACTAGATATGTTATAAAGAACATTGACTAATTTAAAGTTTAAGTAGTTCTGAAGACCGCATAGACGGGAAAGATATTAGCTCTCACTATAGAGTTCCCTTGATTCCCTCCACCTAAGGGCTAATATTCTCGTACCAGAACTTAAAATAATAAACCAAGTTGGGGGCTTTAATCTGTCACTTTAAAGTCCTCTAATCTACACCCATCAATGAATATTTCCCTATTTATTTGCATGCAATCATATGAACTACATTATCATTCATACAACCTCATATGATTCTTTTCAATTGTTGACTGAGACAATGCCAGCCCGATTCTTACATGTTCTCACAACAAATTTTAACATCTAGATTGGTCAAATCAAGAAGTAAATGAAGTGCATGGAATTAAATCATCACAACTTCTTCCAACATTAAAGATCAATACTCTCCACAACTTCCATCCAAAACTTAATTACTTATCATTTTAAGAAGAAAGATAAAGAAAACAACTCAAAATTATTGGAGAAAATAAAACCACACTTCAGTTTAAAAGAAGATATCATTGTCAAACCAATAACAAGTCTCAATTAAAACCAAAAGTAGTCAAAAACAAAAAGATAAAAACTTATCTCAGGTCCTCCACCAAACTCTTGAAGTTCCTTTGAATCTCTTCTCTTTTACAATCACTCAAAATAAAAAGGATAAAGTAAATAAAAAGTGGTTCCTGAAAATCTCTCTAAACTAACTCCCCAGAAAAGAACTTTCAAAACTTGCCAATTTTTTCAGGACTCTTTTCTAAGTCCTCTCTTCTTTATTTTATAATTTTCCAAGAGGTTCCTTGTGATCTCTTCAAAATGTGTCTTGATTCGATGTATTTGCCCAAGAGATGCATCCTTTCATGATAATTTTCGTCCATGATGGTTACAACCACCTATTAAGCCAATGGGTGCTTCAAAAACATCTTCGAAATTCATAGAAAACCAATTTTACTCGTCTAGTAACTGTCACTGGTGCTTAAGCGCAGGGTCTCGGTGCTTAGGCGCGACCTTCTCTATTTAACCGACGCTTAAGTGTCGGATCTGACACTTAGATGCCAAAACTCTTTTGCACAAATTTTCACCTTTTTGCTCCAAATTTGATCATTTTTCACCCATTTAAGCATTTTTTTCCATTTTTACTTGTATCTACAAGAAAAACACAAAAATGCCTTCCATTAAAACACAATATCTCAAAAATAGGTATAAAAATGCAACTAAAAACACTATATATTTTAGGTGTATCAAAATCACCCAAACTTAAAATGTTACTTGTCCTCAAGTGACACTTCAATCTTTAAAAACCAAATATGTATGATATGCATATGAGTTTATTTAGGAGTTACTAAAATTTAGATTTAGAAATATAGTAGTCCACTTTAGAAAAAATAATTAGTAAATGAGACCAACTTAAAGTTTGAAAATTTTTAATGTTAAGAACTACAAAAATATGAGTTCCTATTTAATTCAGAAATATTGTAAGCTCTCTAAATTTATATTTTAGTTCTTTTATTTTCTCTACTTAAAAATTTTTATTAAAAATAATTTTACTTACTATATTATATTTATAAGTCTAAAATTTTATCATGTCTTATACTTTAAAACGATCAAATGTGGAACCAATTATTGATTAGACACTAATCCTCAAGCTTCTCCTCCCTTACGTTTCTTTTATTTTTCTTTTTCTTTTTCTTTTTCTTTTTCTTTTTCACGAAAAGATTATTGTATCAAGATAGGCCTTTAATGATTTTGAATTCCATTTCTCCTTTCCTAAAGTATAGTCTTGCTATAATACTTTTACTTAGAGATATAATAATAGTTTTGAAAATCTTCTTAATAAAAGAAATTTAAATATTAAAAATAAAAGTCTAAATTATCTAAAATTTTTAAAAATTAATTTTTTCTTACTAAAGATAGTAACCTATATTTATTATTTTCTATACTAAAATTTTTTAACTTAAAGTTTTTCTTCATTACTTAAAATATCAACTAAATTTTCTTACTCATTTTTAAAATCAAATATTACTTCCCTAATATAACTTCATATACATAATCAATTTTTCTTTTAAATTCAAATTCACTTGTAGTACATTTGAGAACAAATAAAATTTCAGTTTTAAAAATATTTTTCATCCCCCTAAACTTAAATTTTTAACAGATTAAATAGTTTAACATCAGATAATTATATAGGCAGGAAATGAAAATTGAAATAACATGCTAACAAGAATTTTAACATCATAATTATACAAGTATAAAATTAAAGACAGGAGTAAAATTAATTTTTGATCAAATTTTCTATATTTTATTTTAGTTTAACATGTAGAGATTCAATAAACTTCTAAACAGTGGGTATAAAAGCAAACAACACACTAACATGATGAAAGAAAAATACAGGGCAACAGTTTCTGAATTTCAAGTTTAAGATCTTAGCTAGCAAGACTTTTTACTTTATAATAGATATGAATTTAAGTTAAGTTCTACACTAACTAAATCACAGTACTAAACACAAAATAACAAATACTAACCTAAAATTTTAAAAATAAAACGTAATACTATCTAACACAAAAATCACAACAACAACAGAACATAAAAATTAAAACACAACATAAATCATAGTCTAAAACAACACATAGATGTAAATGTAGCAAGCTCAGACCACTTAGTTCAGATCATATTAAAACCATAAAATGAATTTCTCAGCTCTACTCTTCATCCTCAGAATCACTGCTGTACAATTTTTTTGCAGGTTCATAATTAGGATATCAATGATATGGAGGACATTGCACTTATGGTTCACCTCTAATCAGGCTCTCCAAAGATGAGTGGAGTTTCTCTTCATATCACTCTTCCTTCTATTATAACTTTTAGTAAGATCTGCAAAACGCTCTAAATTTTGTACCTTATCAGTGGTAAAATTGATATTATCCATCATCTCTGCAATAACTCATCCTTAGTCCTGGTATCACCTCAAGATGTAGAAGCACGAGAAGTAGATGGTCGTGATGAAGATGCAGCAGATGTATCTAATCAATAAATTTTGGAAAATCCTCTCTCTCCAGCCAAAAATCTAATGCTCAGAATAACGTAATGGGCTTTACAGGTAACAAAACTTCCTCTCAACTATCATACTTCACTCCAGCCTACTCTCATAATGAAAATATCAAGGAAGCAAATCTCATACCTGCTGTAGTAGCAGCAACAGCTGAACTGATGATATTGTGATAGATCAAAGCCCCTATGTTGATGGGCTTCCCTCCTGAATACAATAGTTCAATGTCACTCTTTCTCTTGTCACTTCATTGAGATGATTGGTTAGAAGCAGACGAGCATAACTGAAACAGTGTCAGGCCTTCGAAGGTGCAGATAACTTTGAAGTTGGGAAATTAACTCTCCTCTCATTGGTTCTCTTCCAAAGTCCTCTCCCAATAATCTCGTCTAACTCCACCTCAGTACAACTATAATTTAAATAAAAACATAAAGTTTCCGGTGGTAAATGGTAAAACAAGTTGATTACCTCTGGAGTAAAAGGTACCAACTTTTCTCTAACCATAACTCGATTGCCTTCAGCCTCTGGGAGATTTGCATAAAACTCCCTCACAACAGAAATCACTGCGACGACAAAGAAACAACAGAACTGTTCCCACTATCGGCGGACTATCAGGTCTTCTACCTCTTCACCTAAACTCTTGAAACATCACTCCTGAATCAACTTTTGTGACTATAGAGCGTCACTATATCAATCTTGAGCTTTTGAACTGACAAACTTGCTTGAATTGAATGGGCTCTTTCCTCTACTCCTTTCAATCTTGGTGTTATTCTATAAATTTGATAAATTCCAAAAATAACTTTAAAAATCAAGTTTAAATCACTTAACTAAACTTCCAAATGCACTAACAAAACTTCCCAAGCAATTTCCATAGATGTTTCTTCATTTTTCACCACGAATAGTAAATTTTCAAAATCTTCCAAATGTGCTCAAAATATATGGTGAAAATCTAAAATTTTTACATAGAAGTAAAGCTCTTGCCTTAAGGAACTTGGATCTAGCAATTCTGACTCGATTCCATTAAGAAATCTTCAAATTCCACTTGCTCTAGCCCTTAAAATCACGATTTTGAGTTGAGGAAGACGATATGTGGTGTTAAAAATGGTATTTTCATGCTTAAAATTCACTTTTAACCGTTCACAAATCGGTTTTCCTGAACCGGTGCTTAAGCGCGTGTAAGTACATTTTAGGTGACTGCCTCTCAGGTTGGCTCATGCTTAAACGTGAGATGTGGCGCTTAGGCGCCAATGCACAATTTTTGAAAATTTTAATTCTAAGTAAAATGCACTTTTAGCCTAAGTGAACTACCTCTAAATGGTCTTATAGCACTTAAATGACTATTTTTACTTCGTCTAACTCCCTTCTCTCTCAAAATTCTCCATAATAATTAATTCAATTTGAGGCTAAAACTAACACAAATTTTCACAAAAATCAACTTATATTAATTCACAAACAAGTACAAAGACATTGAAAACTTAGTTCTCTCTCTAAAGAGTCTTGGATGAGAAAATTTTGTTAAGTACAGAACACTTAACGCACATTTTACAATTAAACAAATAAGTGACACAAACACTAAACACAAGAAATAAACACTAACACACTTAAAATCATGACTCCAAACACACAGTTCCTAACACTTAACTTAATGCCACTCTTCATTAGAAGGAACAAATTATTGTCTTTCAGTAGTCTCTCCAGGAATATAAAGTTGATAAAACGAACGGTGATTACGAGCTCTAATACTATCATCTTCAATCCACTTTTGCTTAAGGAACATCGCCTCATCTGCTTCCTCTATATAACTGGTATGGTTAGATTGCATCTTGAGTTGTCACCCAATATGTTCTAGATGAGCATGCAATTCAAGCACCTTATTCTCTAATCCAGATATAATATTCCCCATCATATTGATCTTCTCCGATATCCCTTCAATACTAACGGCTAATAAACCATTATACATCTCATGTGTTCTATGACTAATGAACTTCTTCTTCATGGCTTCTTCCTTCTTTAAATACATCACCCATGATGACATTTTCTCTAAATCTCTCTCTTTCTTAAACTTTTAGGGCTAAAAATAATCTGAGATGGAATTCCTTCACAAACCCCTTCTATTTATAGGTCTAATTCCCCCTCATAACTTTTAGGCATAATTAGAAACTGCCAAGACATGTTTATTCCAACCAAATTGCAGTTATACCTTTTGGAAATCGAAATTTGCACATGTGATTAAACTGCCGCGCTTAAGCGTCGGATCTAGCGCTTAAGCGCTAGTGCACATTTTTGCACTAATCAACTTACTGTCCAAATTCTCATTCTAACATATCTAGGTAACTAAATAAAGTCTAAAAATCATTACTAGCACATAATAAACTAAAAAATACTACCCCAAATTTCTTAATCAGACTCAAAACAACAATCAAAGCAAAAACACACTCATAACTATGGGTTGCCTCCCACAAAGCGCTTGGTTTCACGTAGTCAGCCCGACGTAACCAGTGCTCATTTTGGTTGACCCAACATCATTCCATCATTATATTTATGTTGATACCCTATATAATAAGGTTTCAGTCTATGTCCATTCACTTTAAAAATTTTCTCAGAGTTAGGATCTTTAATATCCACAGCTCCATAAGGATAAACTTTTTTTACAACAAATGGGTCCATCCACCTGGACTTAAGTTTGACTGGAAATAATCTTAACCTTACATTATATAGCAAAACTTGTTGCTCTGGCTGAAAATTTTTAGTAAGAATCTTTTGATCATGCCACATTTTCATCTTTTCTATATAAATCTTAGCACTCTCATAAGATTCATTCCTTATATCTTCAAGCTCATTTAATTGTAGAAATCTTTTCTCACCAGCATCTTTTAAATTAAAATTGAACTCTTTAATAGCCCAATATGCTTTATGCTCAAGTTCAACAGGTAAGTGACAAGCTTTCCCAAATATTAGCTTATATGGGGACATTCCTATAGGAGTTCTATTTGCAGTCCTATAAGCTCACAAAGCATAGTCAAGTTTGATTGACCAATCCATTTTTGTTGGATTCACAGATTTTTCCATAACTCTATTAATTTCTTGATTGGATAATTCAGCCAAACCACTTGTCTAAAGATGATAAGCAGTAGCAATCCTATGATTTATATGATATTTCTTTAATAACTTCTCCATTTTGGCATTTCTGAAATGAATTCCCCCATCAGTAATGATAACTTTTGGCATCCAAAATCTACAAAATATGTTCATTTTCAAAAATTTTACAGCACTTTGAGCATCACATTGAGGCAAAGCAACATATTTTATCCATTTGGATACATAATCCACTGCTAACATAATATATAAATTTTTGAATGATGCTATAAATGGTCCGATGAAATCTAATCCCCAAATGTCAACTATTTTAACTTCTAGCATATAATTGAGGGGCATCTCTTTTCTTCTAGAAATTTTGCCTACTCTTTGACATCTATCACAAGTTTGATATAAGCATTAACATCTCTAAAAATTGTAGGCCAATAAAATCCAGATTGTAGAATTTTGTATGCTGTTTCATCAACACCAAAATATCCCCCAAAATAAGAATTATGACAATTTGCAATAATTTCATAAGTTTCTTCTAATGGTACACATTTTTGAATGATCAGATCCTTTCCTTGTTTATATAAATATGGGTCATCCCAAAAATAAGTCTTAACTTCAGAAATAAATTTCCTCATTTGTTGGTATATCATTCCATAGGGTTTAAGATCTCTGATAATATAGTTCACATTGTCAGCATACCACGGAAGACACCGCTCATTTACAGTGAACATTTTTTCATCTGGAAAATGTTCATTAATTTCTTTTTCAAAATAGAGTGTTTTTTCTAATTTAAGCCTCGATAAGTGATCAACAATTTGATTTTTAGTTCCCTTCCGATATACTATTTCAAAATCAAATTCTTGTAAAAGAAGAATCCATCTTATAAGTCTCGGCTTAGTATCCTTCATTTTCATTAAGTACTTAATAGCAGAATGATCTGTATGCACTATACAATGAGTTCCAATCAAATATGATCTAATTTATCAAAGGCATATACTATTGTTAATAACTCTTTTTCAGTTGTTGTATAATTAATTTGAGTTTCATTAAGATTTTTACTAGCATAGTAAATAACTTTACAAATTTTATCATATTTTTGTCCTAAAACAACTCCAATAGCATAATCACTTGCATCACACATAAGTTCAAAAGGTTTTTCCTAATTTGCTGAAACTATAATTGGTGCAATGATTAATTTTTATTTTAATAATTTGAAACCTTTTAGGAATTCCTCATCAAAATTTAAAATTGTATCTTTCTCCAGTAAATGACATAAAGGCTTTGCAATCTTAGAAAAGTCCTTAATATATTGCCTGTAGAATCCAGCATGCCCTAAAAAACTCCTAATTTCCCTTACATTTGTTGGATGAGGTAAATTAACGATTACTTGAATTTTATAAGGATCTACTTCCATACCATTTTTTGATATTTGACGACCTAATACAATTCCTCTTGCTACCATAAATTGACATTTTTCCCAGTTAAGGACTAAATTTGTTTCTTCATAGCGCATAAAAACTTTAGATAAATGTTCTAAACATGAGTCAAATGAAGTTCCAAACACTGAAAAGCCATCCATAAAGAATTTAATCCCTTTTTCAATTAAATCACAAAAAATTGCCATCATACATTTTTAAAATGTAGTAGGGGCATTACATAAACCAAATGACATTCTTCTAAAAGCAAAAGTACCATAAGGACTGGAAAATGTTGTTTGCTCTTGATTCTCAAGAGATATTTAAATTTGATGATAACTGGTATATCCATCAAGAAAACAAAAGTATTTATGCCCAGCTAGTCTATCCAGCATTTGATCTAGAAAGGGTAGTGGAAAATGATCTTTTCTAGTAGCAAGATTTAATTTTCTATAATCAATGCATATTTTCCACCCTGTAACTTGTCTAGTAGGTATTAACTCATCATGATCCTTCACCGTTACAGTTACTCCTCCTTTCTTAGGAATACAGTGAATTGGACTAACCCATG
This sequence comes from Phalaenopsis aphrodite, assembly GCA_003013225.1. Classification (NCBI taxonomy): domain Eukaryota; kingdom Viridiplantae; phylum Streptophyta; class Magnoliopsida; order Asparagales; family Orchidaceae; genus Phalaenopsis; species Phalaenopsis aphrodite. Next base: position 188,817 of record NEWO01000860.1, read on the forward strand.
CACTATCTGAAATAGGGTAGATAATTCCAGCTTCTAACCACTTTAAAATTTCTTTCTTAACAACCACTTTCATAATAGGATTTAATCTCATTTGTGGATCAGCCCTGGGTTTGCAGTTTTCTTCCAGATTAATTCTATGCATACAAATTGAAGGACTGGTTCCTTTAATATCAGCAATTGTCCATCCGAAGACTTTCTTAAAATTTTTCAGAATTTTCATCAGGTTTTCCTCTTCTTCCTTTGTTAACTTCAAGGTAATTATAACAGGTAAAGCAGAGGAATCTCTTAAAAAGGCATGTTTTAAATGTTCTGAAGGTTTTTGAATAGATGGACAAAATGATTTGTCTTTGTCTATCGTGTCCAAAATTTCAAAACTTTCTTGAACATAACTTGAATCTTCCTTAAAAAGGTTTACACATTGATCTAATTCCTCTTCTTGCTCCTGTTCCAAATCTTTTTTTTCAGATTTTTATTCATAAATAGTCTTGAAATGACATTCGCTCAGATATCTTATAACATCCATTATATAACATTCATCTTCTATACCTTTTGCAGAGTATTTCATTGATTCTGAAATGTTAACAGTAACAGTTTGATCATTGATGTGCATTGTTAATTCCCCTTTATGCACATCTATCATTGCTCCTCCTGTGGCTAGGATAGGTCTCCCCAAAATGATAGGTATCTCTTTATCTTCCTCCATATCTAGCACAATGAAATCAACATGAAAGATAAATTGATCCACTTTCACTAGGACATCTTCTATAACTCCTTTAAGATAGGGTATTGAACGATTATCTAACTGTAGAGTTACAATAGTAGGGTTATTTCTACTAATCCCAATTTTTTAACTATTGATAATAGCATAAGGTTAATGCTTGCACCTAAACCACATAAAGCTTTCCCATAAAATCTGTCTCCTATTGCACATGGAATTGTAAAGCTACCAGGATCTTTAAGCTTTTTAGGAAGTTTATTCAGAATTATAACACTGCACTCCTCACTAAGTGAAACAGTCTCATTATAATCAAACTTCCTTTTTTCTGTTTAGAATATCCTTCATAAACTTTACATAGCACTGTAGACATAAACTTTATTATATACAATACTTTACTAAGTAGTTATTCCTTTCCTTTACTGCATTGTACTGTAGACATTCATCTATACTCATACTTTTAAATATTGTTTTCCTAGCATGTTTATATAACACCCTAGGATAGGTCGTTCGAGGCATGATTTTCTCTTTTCTTTCTCCCCTCTTCTTGAGATGAGGTGATGACCTAAAGTAAGTGAATATTCATCTCTAGGAGGCGGTCGAGACTGCAACAGAAAGTGGAGAGAGGAGCCTCAGTTAAACTTCCATAGATTTAAATAACATACCTATAAGACACTGAGGCCGTTCTTCTAGCACGACGTAAATCCTCATACACTATATTTTAGGACTTCGTATGATTGTATATAATACGATATAAGCCCTAAAATTTTAAGGATTTTGAGGTCGTCGTTCAGTACGACATAAATCCTCAAAATTTCTTGGGTTATTTACATATGACATGCAGACACAAGTCCTGAATATCTAAACAATTTATAGGACTGAAACATCACATAATTTCTCTTTCAATAATGTAAAGCCAAACCATAGGTTAGTTTTAGATGTCACTGAATCTTATTTGGTATCTTCCACATCTCCTACTCTTCGCTTTTTTGGATTCCAGAAATAACTTTTCCTATTTGAATCCATCCCACTTGAATTTCCCTATAAGCAATCATGGAAACCTAAACGTTGAATTCTTGATGACAAACCTCTGATCATTATCGAGAGTTTTATCAAATGACTCCCGTCATTTAGGATGTAATTAACTATAGGGGCTTGCCTTTATAAGGAATTAATAACCCATGTTAATCTAAACCCTGTCTAATCTGTGTATTAGATAGGGGAATTTGTCGGTTATAAATTTTGTAGGCCAAAATAGAGTCATAAACTTTTAAGTTTATACGTTCTTCCTTTATGGTATCATGCTCAGCTATCTAAACTATTAGATATATGAGATCTATTCGGTCTTAACATTTTCCAAAAGTAATAAAAAAATACCATTTTCATAAAATTAAAATTACATTATACATTATAATATAATTAAAATTTTAAAATTTTATTAAAAAAAAATAGCCGACACTTACACATTCGAAATTAGTGACAGAAATTTTGTTTGAATTCTGTGAATTTTCTAGTTAATTTATCACTTCAAATTTAAACCTTCCTCGTGGGATTAATATTTGGGCTTGAATAGAAAGTTTTTTATTACTTGATAACGATACGAATACTTACGTAGAATCCCAACATTAATTGCTTAAACTTCTTAATCATAAATATTGCATCAAGTTTTTGGCACCGTTGCATGGTGGAGTCAAACTTATATAAATTTTACACAATTATATATTCTCGGGATCAATATCCTAATTTACACCTTGTTAGTTTTCTAGAATGTTGTGCTACATTCAAACATGATGGAGTGTCGAATGATGCAGTCAGACTTAGACTTTTTCATTTTTCATTAAGGGATAAAGCTAAGATATGGTTAAACTTGTCAGCACTGGATCTATTAGACTTACGGAGGCTCATCACAAAAAATATTGTCTAACTATTTCCTACCATAAAAAACTGCTAAGCTTAGAAATGATATTACATATTTCTGTTAGTTTGAAGGGGAATCAATTTATGAAGCTTGGGAAAGATTTAAAGATCTCCTTAGGAAGTGTCTACACCACGCGTTACTAGATTGATTAATAATTCAAACATTTTATAACTGAGTATTTGGATCTCTTAGATTGATAATTGATGTTGTTGTTGGTGGATTATTAATGTCAAAACCATTTGATGAAGCATTCATTATTTGAAAAGATGGCTACTAATAATTTTCAATGGCCCTATAAAACGGTAATCCAAAAAAGAGTACCTAAGATTCAGAATTCTGATGCAATATCTATGATGACTGCCCAAATAACTGCTAAATCAAAGAAGATAGATCAATATGGAATAAAATATTATCAAAAAACACATGTACTTCAGGAAAACTCAATGAGACAAATGGTAGAATCTTAATCTTCTTATGAGACTTTAATCATTCTAACAATCCTTATTCCAATTATTATAATCCTGGTTACAAAAATCATCCAAATTTCAGTTGGAGTAACACTAACTCTAGTGCTACAAATCCACAATGAGGGAAAAATGTTGCAAACCCATTGGGAAACTCCAGCAACCAATGAAATCCAACTTATAAACCTTATTACCCTCTAGGTTTTAATAGTAAATTGCAGAATAATAATAAGAAATTTTCAATGAAAGAATTAAATTGCGAATGGGAAGTCTTTTACAAAGTCAAGGAGCTGCAATTAGAAGCATGAAAAATTAGTTGGGATGTATTGCGACTGCACTTAGCAATGGAGCTCCAGGAATATTGCCTAGTAATGTTAAAGTAAATCCTAAAGATTAGAATAATAAAAACATTAAGGCTATCAAACTGAGAAGTGGAAAAGAATTGGAAACAAAAGGTTAAAAAGAAATAGAAGTTGAAGTTTAAAAAGAAGGGTTAGAAAATGAAAAATCTGGTGAATATTTTCTTTTTAGTCAGAATGTCCTATCAAACCAATGAAAATTACTGTAGAAAGACCACCGCCTCCATTTCCTCAAAGATTGAAGAAGAAAATCAAAGATACCCAATTTTTCAAATTTTTTGAAATATTGAGGAAGTTGACTATAAACATTCCATTTGTTGAAGTCGTCGAACAAATGTGAAGCTATGTGAAGTTTATGAAAAATCTACTTAATATAAAAATGAAGTTTGTGAATAATGAGATTGTTGCACTCAGTAAGAAGCGTAGTGCTGTAATTCAGAAAAAGCTTTTTGAAAAAACTAAAGATCCTGGTAGATTTACAATTCTTTGCGCTATTAGCAAAAGATTTTTTGGAAAAGCTTTATGTGATTTGGGAGCCAGTATTAATCTTATGCCTTTATTAATTTTCTGAAAGTTTGGTTTAGGAGACATTTCACCCACAACTGTAACTCTTTAGTTGATCATTTGATTACCTACCTTAAAGGAGTTATAGAAGATGTTTTGGTAAAGGTTCATAAATTTATCTTTCATGTGGATTTTATTTTATTAGATATGAAGGATGATAAATAAATTCTTATCATTTTAGGAATACCATTTCTTGTCACTGGAAGAGCTTTGATAGATGTAAATAAAGGAGAACTAACTATTAGAGTTAGTGATCAAGGGATTACGCTAAATATTGCAAAACCAATGAGGTACCCTATAAAAGAAAGAGATATTGAATGCTTTAGAATGGATACTAAAGACTTTTTAAGCCAAGAATATTTCATGAAGACATTTAACAAGAAATCTAAAAAAAGAATATTTGGAATTTCAGGATGAGGATAAAATTCAAGTTGAATATATGAAAGTGAGTAATAAAGACTTGGATTATGTTCATGAATAATTTGAAATGTTAGATCCTTCAGATAATAATAAAAATTTGATTTCATCTATTAAGAAACCTCTTGAACTATAAATGAAAACACTTCCTACACATTTAAAGTATGAATTTTTAGGAGATTTATCCACATCACATGTTTATGTATCCTCAGAATTAACAAATACATAAGAACATAAGTTGTTAGAAACATTAAGAAGATACAAAAAAGCCTTTGGAAGGACATTTGTTGATATTAAAGGAATCAATCCTTCAATTTATGTGCATAGATCTTTATTGGAAGAAAATAATGAACCAAGAGCTGATCCTCAAATGAGATTGATCCTTATGATGAAAGAAGTTTTCAAGAAAGAGATTTTAAACCGATTAGATGCTAGAATAATATATCTTATTTCAGATAGTGTTTGGGTGAGTCTCATTAACTTAGTTCCAAAGAAAGGAGGTGTGACTATAGTGACAATGACTGAAAATCAATTAATACTAACAAGATAAATCACTGGATGGAAAATCTGTACATATTATCGAAAATAAATTCTATCACTAGGAAAGATCACTTTCCCATTCCCTTTCTGGAACAGATGTTGGATAGATATGTTGGGTATAGATATTTTTGCTTTTTAGATGGGTATAACAGCTATCATAAATTATCAATTGCTATAGAGGATCAAGAAAAAATAAATTTTATTAGTTCTTATGGAACTTTTGCTTTTCGGCAAATGCCCTTTGGATTAAGTAACACACTTGCAACTTTTCAAAGATGTATGATGTCAACTTTTTGTGATTTAATTGAAAAAGAGATCATAGTCTTTATGGATGAATTTTATGTGTTTGCAACTTCATTTGAAGCATGTCTAAATCATTTAGAGAAAATTATGGAATGATGTGGAGAGATAAATCTAGTGTTAAATTGGGAAAAATGTCAATTCATGGTTGCATGAGGAATTGTACTTGGGCATAAAATTTCAGAAAATGGTATGAAAGTAGATCCATAAAAAATACAGGTTATATATAACCTACCATCACCTACTAGTGTAAATGGATTTAGGAGTTTTCTAGGACATGCTAGATTTTATAGGCAATATATTAAAGATTTTTCAAAAATTATGAAGTCTTTATGCCAATTTCTGGAAAATGATACAAACTTTGATTTCAATCAGGAGTGCCTTAAAGACTTTGAAAATATTGAAGGAAAAATTGATGACTCCTCTTATAAATGTTTCACCTAATTGGGAGAAACATTTAGAACTAGTGTATGAAGCAAGTGAGTATGCAATTGGATTTGTTTTAGGGTAAAGATATGAAAAGAATTTTAAAGTTATATGTTATGCTAGTAAGACTTCTAATGATGCTCAAACTAATTACACCACAATTGAAAGAGAGTTATTCTCCATTGTTTATACTTTTGATAAGTTTATGTCATATCTAATTGGAGTTAAATGTGTTATGCATACTGACCACTCGACTATTAAATATTTGATGCAAAAGAAGGATGCAAAACAAAAAATTAATTAGATGTGTACTTCTGATGCAAGAATTTGATTTTATTGAAGTTGATAGGAAAGGAACATATAATAAAATTGCTGATTATCTATTTTGGTTGGAACAGAAGGAAACAATTCATTGTAAAAAAGAAATTAATGAAACTTTTCCAAATGAACAACTTTATGCTGTTAAAGGATGGGAAAAACCGTAGTTTGCTGATATTATGAAATATATTGTTAGCGGTATTTTACCATATGGTTTAACAAAACATAAGAAAAGAAATTCATTCATGATGAAAAATTTAACTTTTGGGATGACTCATATTTGTACAAATAATGCAAAGATTTAATTATGCGAAGATGTGTGACTTATATGGAAATTCATGAAATTATCCAAAAATGTCTTGATTTTGAATGTGGAGG